>JAULCD010246571.1:0-10331 GCA_032361085.1 Calliostoma canaliculatum
GCCAAAATTTTCTGGAACAATTCTTTAAATTAAACATTTCTGAACATGAATTAGTCGGTGTTGTTTGTCATTTGCCTTTGTTGAAATATTTGCAATAGCTGGAAAATGTGATCCTTATCAAACTTTGAGTAGTATATAAGCAAGAGTCAAAGTGATAGCATCTGTTTAGGACAAAGACAAACATGAAGAAACATGACATTTAGAAGTTGGTGTATTTATAACACACTATTAAGTGTAATTACTTTCATTTTGTAAAACACGAAGGTTCCTGGGCTGGTGCCTGTCCCGTTGTCGCACATGACGAAAGAAGGACTAGCCCAAACACGTCTTGTTTTACAATAATATTTATTGTTATGAAGATACCTCGTGGGGTTTCCGGGGATTGTTCTCGGACACTGGAAAGAATAGGGCCCCAGTAATCCCATGCTTAGCGTACATGCCTGGTTAAAATGGGGAATCTTTTGCTGTAGCTTTTCTTTCTGTCAGTCTCTTTGTCTCATCTGCTACTCCCTCGGTGTGCCTCTTGCACACCACATGGCGATATAGCTGAATATTGCTAAAAGCCATGTAAAACTCTTTTTCACTCACTTGTATTAAAGATAAACATGTTCTGCTGCGCTTGTACGTAACATCTGCCCTTGCACTTTCCCTACAGCTCAATGTGGGTGGAGATAGTTGTCGGGTTAACGTTTATATTCATTAATGGAAGTGTTACCCCTGCCATAAGGACCGCCGCTAGATAACTGAAATACTGTAGAAAACTGTGGTTTACTCCAACTTCCTGGAATGACTTATTCAGATCCGAAATTATAAAGCCCAAGTTAAAGGGCATGTTTCCCTTTTAAAATGAATTTTCTTTTAAAATTGGCACGCACATAAATCTCGGACACTTTAAAAATAAATAATCTGAAGATGAACAGGATAAACAAAATACATACATTTATTTTAATTCCTATGTGTAAAACTAACGTGATTCAAAGCATTAGCTATGCAAAAAGAAAATGTATAAAACATGAAATATCCCTTTTATCCAAAATAAAGAGAAGGCTTAACTAACGCATGGGATAATCGTCAATAACAATAGTTTGAGTGTGCAACATCTTCAAGATGAATGGGTTTCGTTAAGTAATATTAGTATCAACAATGTGAGAGGGAGCAAAGAGGTGAGATTACTTATTAACGGTAAATCTATGTACAAGTTTTACTTCTTTTCAAAACACAGCTTTAATGCGTGTGGGTTTACGATTTATCACTGCTAGAATTGCAAGTTTAATTAAATACATGGTGCGTAGGTGTATACTGTTCAGTGTACAAAATTCGATTTCAATATATCGTGTGAGAGCAGAGCAACTTTTTAGATGAAGATAAATAGTACTTGCACCTCAATAAGGGGTTAGGCTTAAGATTTGTCAATTTTAGTGTTTACATTTAAATAAATACTTTTGAAAATTTATCCTGTAGTAATTTGTTTAAAAGAGCTCCTAACGGAGCTCTTTTAAACAAATTACCACATGATATGTTTCAACAGAACAAGGTGGTCAAATTTAAATCTTGTTACATTCATTCTTCACGTAGAGTTAAAATGATGCAGAGACAGAACGCCATTCTTAATGAAGATGAATGGTTAATTTCAGTAGAGGTGTAGTCTCATCATGGCCGTATTTTTTACAAATGTGTGAGTGTTACAAAAATTACTTTGTTCTTGTTCTTTGAAGTCGAATGCAGCTGACGTATGTCGCCCCGTGCACCTCGTTATCATCAGCGAAGAAGTTTGAAGAAAACACAACTGAAGATGGTTTTTAAAAATAATAAAAGTTTTAAAGATTGATCGTATGCAGTGTAATCAAAGGTGAATCTTAACTTTGCTTTACACTTCTCATTAATGTGTTTCGTAACTTTATTCCATACTTGTCATGTCACGTGCATCTTTTAAGACTTATAGCATGTCCGTGATCAGTGGTTTCCTTACTCAATTTGTATTTTAAGATTTGTATTTGAAGATTCAACGCTTGTGTATGTTATCTAGTCGATAACATCAATTCAGTAAAGATTAGTACATGTAGTTTGTATAATTAAGTTAAATTATACAATGTATATATATATATAAGGTTGATACATTGTGGTGTTTTTTGTAACGTATTTCGTATTTTAATACAGAATTACTGTATATCGCAAACGGTCTAATTTCAAACACTAATAAATATTCAAATACGTAAACTTTCTCGCTGCTAATAAGCTATAATAAAACCAAAGTTGCTCTTGCAATTGTCATCGAATGCATATTACTTAACATGATCAGTAACCTAGACAACGTTATGGTACTGTATTTTCTACGACAATAAATCTTAAATGTCCCTGGATTCAGATGTTGCTATATAATGTTCGTGTGCACCTGTGAGTAAACTCATCCTTTGTGACACACTGTTTGGAATTTGAACACTTTGATAATTGTCTTTACAATATCCCGTGTTATGTCCCATTAGGTATCATTATAGTGTACAGAATATTTAATGTGCATCGACAAAACCAGCTGTTAGGATGAAATTACACACACGCACGTTCTTAATACTTATGTGTCGTTGGAGCGAATAGCCTCTTTTGCTTGAACAAATGGTAACTCAAGATAATATTTGTTGGTTTACGAGTCCGGCGATATAGAAAACGGCAAAATCCCAATGAAATCAATTGTCTTTTGAGAGGTTTTTTTCATTGCCGGCGCTTATAATTTCGAATAAAAACAAAAATAAATTGACTTGATTCGGTGAGCTCCGACCTAAATAGGGTGTTGAAACCTTTCTTGTAATAATTTGCGTAAAAGAGCTCCTATGTCCCATAGGAGCTCTTTTACGCAAATTATTACAAGAAACGTTTCAAACAGCACTAGGTGGTAACAGTTTTGAGTTATACCTACAGTATATTTCAAGGGAAACGTTTAATTTATTTTTTCGACCACCTTTATTACCATTTCAAATACTTTTTTAAAATTATTTTTTTTCGACCACCATGATAAACGTTGAAGCCAAAAGTTCTGTAAAGCAACTAATAATAAAATAAAAGGCTTAAACTGGACATTCGTGCTTGCAACCGTAGACCACGATCGTGACTGAACAGGAACTGACGTTACACTGATGTTGTCAAAGTGGTTTTGTTTGGACTTGTGTATGCACCTAGTATAGAAATACAGAGATTACTAATATTTACACTATTCAAAGTTTCAGTCCATTCCCAAACAATTGATCTTCATACAAAATGATGTTGTTTGACATGGGAGATGTCAATGTTTATGAAAGAATATCTCCACACCTGTTGACTTTTTCCTCCCACTAGAAAAAAAAAAATATGTAAATTATTCAGCGGATCTTATCAAACCAATGAAAATCCTCTGAATAATTTATATACATTGCTTCCAGTGATGCATAGTGAGAGCTACCGATAGAGGAGGACATGTCAATTTTTTCCCGACTTTTGGAAAGCATCGCTAATGGCACAACTACAACTTATGCGGAAATGCATTTAGGTGACACTTGTGAGTATTCATCGCCAGAGAATGATGTAAATTCATAATCTGACAGGAAACATTTTATTGGACACAGAGGCATGATAGTTGCAGTCGTTAGCAAACGTCCGTCATCCATGCAAACATTTTGTGTAGAAACACTGCTCTTACGGTCGGAAATTTTATAGGCCAGGACATACTGACACAGCGCACCAGCTTTTCACCTTCAGCCAAAAATTACAAAAACTATAAATTCATTACCACCCCACACTAGCACTTCAGGGCGAGGGTGCGCCATTTACCCCCACTCTAAAGCAGGCAGCATAATCTGTATTTGTATAATAGTTATATTCACATTTATACAAACATATATAACCTAATTGTAATGTACATATTAAATTACCTTAACAGTTTACTTTTTTATGATACTGACATAACACTTTGCATACAAAAGTTACTTATTTTATTTGTGAAAGTTGGTGCAGACTTGACATAAGACATGTAAATTAAAAGTTGGAGAATTGTTTTAAAAATATTTAGGGAGAAACTTTGCTTTCAATTTACATAGTACTGAGCAGCCTAATGATTATTGATACTGATCTCCAATATAGTTATTGCATAGTATATATGTTCTAGCTTCCCTGTTAGTGTTGTTCCATCTTTCAGTTTCTATGTGTAGATTGTGATTACGTAGCCGAAATTTTGTGAAGGGAATTATTTTATCTAAAGAAAGGAAAGTGAGATAATTTCTGGATTTAGTTGGATCTTAAATTGGTCAGTACACGTTGCCGAAAAAGAATATTCAATTTCGATTACCAGTCCTAACAAACTGATATTTGAGAATAAATGTAACAATTGCTTTAGCTATTTTGCAATTGGGACAAATTGTGATATTCAGATATAGTGAAAGCATACATTGACTGAGACGTTTCTGTATATTGTTAATTATACGAAAGTCTACATTTATATTACATAAACATTACGTGGTATTGTAACTGCTCTGATATTTCATTTAATTTTGCCAAGTATGTAACTATTCTTGATTTTATTAATATTCCCAGGATACTTTCCTAATTACTAATATATTATATCGAATTGGTGTCGATTTTTTTCACTTTAAGTATGTACACAAAATTTAAGATGAACTGTTTCTATAACGTTGTATTTTGAAATCCCAGTATTCTTTTTTATTTTTCCATAAAATTGGCACTACGAGGTGGTCAAATAGTTTAATTGTACCGTCTATTAGAATAGAACAATATTTATTTTACGGAAAAACAAAACAAAAACATTGCTATAGTTACTTGTTCATAGTAGATTGTTAGCTGTTATAAATCTTCCTGTATTAACAATTGACATTCCCAAATAAATTCCAAAAATGCTATCCCAACGTGTTGATGGCGCACCGCGTTAGTGTGGGCTGGTAATAGAATGATCGTTGTTGCAATTTTTTGGCCACCAGCGCGCTGCGTCAGTGTGGCCGGGCCTTTACTCACAGTATATCGATTCTTTGACTGGTGAAGTACATCATCTATAATGTGACTGTCCTGCGTGGGGAAAATTAATTGATTTGCAACATCTTGTGGAAACAAATATACATTAAAAGTACAAGCACATATGACTTGCAGATGCGAGATTGATACAGTTCTGAAAGATTGTGACCGTTATCCCGTCTCGTAATTTAATCCAGTGCATTTGTGTTGTATTCGTGGTCACGAAACCCGTTCTTAGAGTGTAATTAGTTTCTTAAACAAAATATAATTTGTTATACAATGACAGTTTTAATATGATTTGTATTTAGTGTCATTGCATAATTCAGGAGTTTTAGATGTCAACGTTTTTGTACGTATGTTAACGACGTTTCGGGGCGTATGTCGTGAACATTATGTACACATAAGTTGACATCTATAAATCCTGAATTATACTTTCCCAATTTTAATTGTCCTCAAAAATAGAATTGTCACAACATTACTGTAACTAATTAAAAAACAATGCTGGCTTTAGTGAGTATGTATTGTTTACATGTAAGACGGAAATATACTTAGTTATAAAAGAAGAAAAAGTACAAATCAACAAATTTATCTACATATCGACCTAAAACGAACCAATTAACGACAAATATTGCTTTACCATGATTAGAGGACTTGCTTATCAAGACATCATTGATCAAGACAGACTTAGCGGCCTTATCAGTATGTAATTACGGAGTAACACCTTCAAGTACAAATTTAATGTTTTATATTTCAGTATTATATTTGTCATAAAAGAAACACTTTAACACGTTTGTGCTCTTACGAAATAAAATACTGATCAAATACAGATTTATAACAAATAAAGACCGTAAATCATTTTAAAACCATTTATTAAGCTTATTTTAGTAAATTTATCTCAGAGTTATTGTCTATCATTTGAATAGAATCGAAATAAAAGTACCACAGTAAGGTATATTGCGACTCCGAGACTTCCATAAACATCAGCCATAAGCCTGCGGAAAGCAGAAAGCTCTTTTTATAAGACACTTGAATCTCAAGATAATCAGAACGTTTACAGCACCGTTCACAGGCCTTCAACATGAAAGAATATTTTTGGAGATTACGAATTTTATGGCCACCGATTGCTCTAACCCGAGGAACCCATCCGAAAATTACCAGTCTTCTCACAAACCAGTTTTTATGTATGTTCCTGTTTTATTATGACCAGCGATTTATCACTGCGAGGCTGCATAGGTCATTGAAGGTAATTAAAGTCCAGGCTAGACGCCGAGCAGGACTTTAATTCATATTAAAAATGTAATGGTGTCGCGACCCAGAGCTAGGTACAAAACTGAAGATGAAAGGTAATTAAAGTACAGTTTCTCATTAAGCTTCCCTTTCAAGAACTCAATGTGATTATTTTTACTTTGACGTTGTCTGGTGCTAACTGCAAATCACATGCAGTTCTCATTAATATAACAATACTAAACTCTAACCAAGTTCTTTCCAATGTTGAGAATTGAAGATGGGACAGTAGTGTGCGCAATAATTTTGCAAAAGTCATTGGCCATTGGAGAACATTTACATTATTCATCACTGGCGAAAAGTGTATTAGCCAGACTGTTTTCAGATAACTAAGTGAATTCCTAGTTCTAAGAAACGTGAACAGGGTTTGGTTTTGCTTTTATTTCAAAATTAAAAGTGATATTACAACCCTTAAGTACAAAGCGCGCTCTCTCGTTTCGTTCAGTGCATACACCCAATGTATACACAAAGTAAAACGTGTGGCAACACCCTAGTATATAAGCTGCCAAGTGACATTAAATGCAAGTTAAAACCAAGAAAGAAAGAAAGAAAGAAAGAGAGAGAGAGGTTTTGAAGATATATCACTGTGTCAAAGAGTAATTAGTTCCTTTGTTAGAATTAATCAATAGGTCCCGGGCAACTCAGTGCGGCACCGGTTCTAAATTGATATTTGCTCTACGACAGTCGTAAGCCTACGATAAGAAACAACTTTACAGGACTTTGTTTTAAAAATCCCTTACGATCAACTTAGCCTAAAATCGCTTTGAGGAACGGGGCCCTGATCCACTTAGAGATGCTGGATATCGTATATCGTGCCAGAAGACATCTGTTGTCACGTGAACACAAGGCAGCTCGATTGCCATGGTGTCAAATGCGTACTCACTGACATATTGCGTCATAGCGGAAAATCCATTGGTCTGACGATATTCGCCTTCTGTTGTTCATGTCAGGTGGTAGACCATGTGTTTGCGACGTGGTGAGGGGAACGTTCTAGAATAAGTTCCTTGTGGTGGTGGCTCTGGTATGATTTGAGATTGCTTGTCATTTGACTGCAAACTGCCACTGGTAACAGTCAGAGGCAACCTTAACGGCCAACAATAAAAATACAACAGATTATTGACATGGTTGCAGTGCCTCATTTTGACAATCATGCTCTTAATTCAAGGCCGGTCACTATAAGTGATAACGCCAGACCACACCGTGCGCGTGCTGTTGTGGATTGTCTGCATCAAGAGGGTGTCAGTACCCTATCTTGGCCAGCCAGAAGGCCAGAACTCAATCTCATCGAGCATAACCTGAGCATTCTTAGACGTAACATCCGACAGAGAGAACCAACAGTGCAGAATGTTGATGGATTGGAACAGGCACTATACCTGGAGTATAACATTTTTGCACGAGAACAGATTAGACGAGTCAATGAGGAGGGGGTTTAACAGGTGATTCCAGCTGAAGTAGCTTCCCCAAAAAGTGCAAATACTGACATTTGTTTACTGTTGTGCAAACTCGATGAACTTTCCGAGATTAACAAGAATGGAAATTGACTTATGAATGTAGATAGACATGTTGTAGCCATAGTTTTTAGCACTGGATAAGTTTCATTCTTTTTGTCGTTTTGGTAACTGAACATACATTATGATAATTACCGACAATTTCATTCCAACGTTTTCTTATTGCTCTACATTATTTGTTCTACAAAGAAGACTGAGACACCAATGGTTTACACACGTAATGTAGCGGTTACATCAAATCACGAAAAGCAGTATAATCAAATAGGGTTGTGGCGACCCTTTTTTGGTGTATACATGTATGCTGTTGAAAATATGGATGTGGGATAGATTTTCAAAAACTTACAACAGGATACTGTTTTCAAGCACAAGCAATCATTGACGCTTTACCCGCAACGAATGGATATGCAGGATCTAAGGGGAATCTGAAGATAATAATCCAAAAGGACGATTATATAAGCGATTAATCTCACGCAACATTATAATTATAACCCCCCCACCATCCATTCCCATTGATAACGTTGTCTAACTTCTCTTCACTTTTATGTATTTTGAGAGTCGTTGAGGTTATTTCCCGTAAAATATTTTCCGAATCTCTATTATTGCTATGTATTGCTTTTGTAACATAGCGTAACATCTTGTGTTTTCTTAAACTGATAAGTTTGTGGAGCCCGTTTCAAGTTTATAACTACTTATGTTTAGTAGCAAAACTAGTTTTTAAAAATATTATGAAGTCATGCCTAGAGGCGGGATTGATCAGTTAAGTGAGCCAAGCTTTTAACGCATAGATAATACCACTACAATGAGTCTACCCTCTTCAGCCATTACGGAAATGCTGTGAGATACTGTCTGATTCAGCTTTAGGTAACTAAAAGGTAATAAGCTACAACTAATGTGGCAAAACAAAACACTTTTCACGTACAGCTACATTTTGCCTCAGCTCAGTGCCCCAGGAAGATAACTAACTTAGTGAACATACGTACAAATAAGTTGATACCCAAGGGTTTACCGGACGCACAACCCTGCGTCCTATACGCATAACTTTTGACCAGGGACGCAACAAATCCACAAAATGAGTGTTCTGTCTCACATCTGTCGTAGAGAAGAAACCGTTTGAAACCGGTGCCATTCGGCACCAGTCCCAAATCGACCTCTGCGCTACGACAGTCGTAGGCCTATGACAAGAAACAACTCCACAGAACATTTGTTTCAAAAATCACCTACGATCGACTTGGCCTAAGATCAGTTTCAACGAAGCTGTGTCAGAGTGGGACCCCCACGTTATAGCCTGTGTCCCCTGCAATTCTTAGTTGCGAGTCCTAGGGACTCCTAATTTTATAAGTCGAGGTAAATCCCCGGATACCCAGCACTAGTAAATTATGCCTTACCACTTTAAACTGTCCATTAAATAATTGATCAGAAAATACACTCAACTAAGAATCGTATTACAGACATTGATCCAGCAGTACTACATTTATATACTACTTTATTTACAAGGACTTGTTGTTCTAAATACGTTACGTATATAATACACTTTGACGAATGATAAATTTTGTTTACATCAACGAAAACACTTGCCACATGTGCTTCAGATATGTTTTGCAACAAGCTACACTCTAAAAAAATTTAAAATATTGTCAGCTTTTCTTGTCAGTGCCTACATATTACTTTGACAACAAATGATTCCATTCTGCTGAGTTTCCGACAGACTGATAAAAAATGTGTACACATCTGTTGAAGAAGTTCAACCATGGCGAAATAATGAACCAACATACGGAAGTTTGAATTCCTAAGGATGTACACGACTTTTTCAAACTAATCTGCGAAAATGTACTTGAAACAAATTGTTGAAAAAGTTTTGATAAGTACATAAATATCGCCCTGTTATGTAAAACGCACAGAAATAAAAATAATGCGTGGAACTTATCAGAATAACAAAAGTATAAAGGAATAAACTTTGTTGTGACGCGATTTGGACTTACGCAACACCCTAACATTTACAATGTGTTACTAATTATTAGTTACAGAAACATCCTTACATTTACAATGTGTTACTATTTATCAGTTACAGAAACACCCTTACATTTACAATGTGTTACTATTTATCAGTTACAGAAACACCCTTACATTCACATTGTGTTACTATCTATCAGTTACAGAAACATCCTTACATTTACATTGTGTTACTATCTATCAGTTACAGAAACACCCTTACATTTACAATGCGTTTACTATTTTACAATGTGTTACTATTTATCAGTTACAGAAAAATCCTCACATTTACAATGTGTTACTATTTTACAATATGTCACTATTTATCAGTTACAGAAACATCCTTACATTTACAATGTGTTACTATTTTACAATGTGTTACTATTTATCAGTTACAGAAAAATCCTCACATTTACAATGTGTTACTATTTTACAATATGTCACTATTTATCAGTTACAGAAACATCCTTACATTTACAATGTGTTACTATTTTACAATGTGTTACTATTTATCAGTTACAGAAAAATCCTCACATTTACAATGTGTTACTATTTTACAAT
>JAULCD010246682.1:0-10331 GCA_032361085.1 Calliostoma canaliculatum
TAGGCACCGGTTCCAAAGCGATTTCTGCGCTACAACCACAAAATATGATTTTAAAATCACTTACGATCAACTTATGCTAAGGTTCTAAATCGATCTCTACGCTCCGACAGTCGTAAGCCTATGATAAAAAACAACTCCATTAGGACATTAATTCACAATCACTTACGATCTATTAATAATGCTTTGAGAAACGATACCCCGGTTATTATTTATAAAATGTAACTTACTAAAGATTAGACCAGTGCCAGGGCCGTTATCAACAACAAATCACACTGATCATTTTACTGTAACCGACCTTATGTACTACACGCGTTTAAATCAATATGGAAAATACAAGGTCAAAATGTCCGGGGATCCGCCGATACATTAATGCATTACCACACTATTTTCACATTATGCTCACAAAGGTTTTCTTCACAGTTTAGTCACTTTTACACTTTACCAGATACAACTTAAATCAATACAACGACAGCTTTTTGCAAAAGATCAACACGTCAGTGGAATCAGTTCCCTATTTAATTTCTCTGAAGTATGATTATGCTTAAAGAAACAGCCTCATTGCTGAAATAAGACGCGGTAGAGGAGATAATGAGTGTGAAAATTGTCAAAGAAGCTTTAACGTAAACTATCCCATAAAGACCAAACAATGAGCGGCTTATAAATGTGGCTTTTGTGGTGAGTTGAAAATTTAAACTGTTAAACATCTAATGGCAGGTCGTGGAGTACATTATTTTAACTTGCAATTAGTTTATAAAACACTGAAAAAAATGTATAGAAATTATTTAGCGGTTTTCTATTGGTTTGATGAGATTTCCTGCGGAAATCTCGTCAAACCAACAGAAAACCGCTGAGTAATTTCCATACAATTTGTCTAGTAAAATATCCAATGTCAGACAATTTTTCAATATAATATATGATATTTAGTTGAGATTAAAATATTAACATGAATTTTATGTGCATGGTATTTGTATGAATGAGCAATGTTGTCAGGTAATGCTTTGAGAACTGACCCCGATTCCTCAAAGCGATCGTAGTGTTAAGCTGATCGTAATTGATTTTTGAAATAATGTCCTGTAGAATTGTTTCTGATCGTAGGCTTACAACTGTCATAGCGCAGAGATCAATTTGGAACCGGTGCGCTACGGCAGTCGTAGGCCAATATTTTGTTTAAGCACCTTCGATCAACTTAGCCTAACATCGCTTCAAGGAACGGGGACCTAAACTGGGTACTGTTTCACAAAAGCTTTGTTAGTTATAACTTGTGTTTATTGGGCTCAACTTCTTTCTATGTATGTTCATGACGTTTTGAGGATTGTTCCTCATGTCACATTCTGTTTTTACAACTTCCAAAATGTCAACTTACTTGTCAAACAATTAATCATGTGCTTAGTCCCCACAGGGAATATCGCTTGTATGAGATCCAACAATATCTCCTTGAAGATATCGCCACAAATGATATCATTTAGCGATATCTTTGGCATGACACTATACCCATTGTCCCATCATTGTAACGTCACAATGAGTATGCAGTACCATTGTTCTGTCTCATGGCAACAAGGACAAAAATGTCATTAAGCATTTACAAAAGGATTGATTAATGTCATCAGATTGATTTTCAATGGTTAATAGGATGTCACCCTCATGTCTTCTAATATCAAATATATCACCACTCGTTGATAAATGTTTAAAACTCCTCGGCAGGTCTCTGAGTTTTAAACTTGTATCAACTTGTGTTGAGATATTTGATATCAGAAGACACTCGGGTGAGATTCTCTTTGTGTGCACTCGGACTGCAGGTTTCTAGCATGGACTCGTTTTTTTAAAAATACTCTTAATACACAAACAAACCTAAACCTTTCATGGAGACAAAAGTAACCGGATGTTAAGTTTTGATACTGTCTCCATTTTCTGTAACATATGTCAAGTATTTAAACATCGTGCATTAACTCTTAAAGTGCTGAGCACAACATTTGCTCGTTTTAGTTTTCAAGTTCTAACTGACACAGGCTGTTGCAAACCTATCATGTGGTAATTTGTTTAAAAGAGCTCTTGTAGGAGCTCTTTTAAACAACTTACCACAGGATAGGTTTTCAACAGCCTGTATACGTTGGAATTTGAAAAAAGGAGTGAATGTTGTGCTTAGATTTTTAGATGCGGTTGGTGATACATAGTTTGGCTGTTTTTTGTTGTTGTTATTTTGGGTTTTTTCCATTATGATAATAAAAAAAGTTAGGGTCGGCACCTGTATTTATAGGCAAGGTTGGGTAATCGGAACCACAACACTTTTTTTTATTCAGCCTAATCACTTTTTAAAGGGTTAAAAAATGTTTAAAATAGTGCCTGTAACAAATCAAAACAAACCAAGCAACCATAAAATCAAGAGAAACCAACGAGCTCGTTGTTAAAAAAAACCTGCGTCGGTTTTCTATATGTGAACTGAGGTTTTCTCACAAAACCTTCTAAGGTTTTTTGTTGACAGTCACGGGACTTCTCATGAAGCCAAAAGAATTCCCTTCCCGGGTTTTTGAATATTTGTAATGCTCTGCCTTATAATGTGCTTTGGAAAACACAGGTTCCAAGTTCCAAGCAAATCAGATGCACTTTCACAATGATATGTTTCGTTATCTCAGTGCAAATTGATTTTGATTATTAAAAAATCGCCTCAGTTCAATTAATACTTATTCAAATACATCATACACTGGAAAATTGTACAGAAGTTATTCAGTGGATTTTTATTTGTTTGATTAGATTTCCATAGAAATTTCCTCAAACCAAAATAAATCCGCTGAATAGCTTCTATACATTTATAACATTGTTTTAAAGAGCTCCTGTCGGATTATCACCGGATAGGTTTTCAACAACACAATATTTTTTTACTAAAACTCAATTCGGCACTTTACAGATTAATTTATTGACAACTTTTAACTAATTAATTTTTTTATTACACATAAAGATAGTAACATTTAAACTTAACAAACATAATTGACATTTTTCTCTCTACCAGTACATCACAAATGTATTGTGAAATGTAATGGTTTTCAATCACATTGCTGTATACTGGTTTACTTTTAAATACTGCACAGTCCTACTTATTCTATTCTTTACTTTCATTACAGGCGCAAGTATCGGCTTCTCAACTGCAGGGGCACTGGTTGTGCTGGGTTTCAACTTCACAGATGATGTTCACATGGCGTGTTCAATTGCTTTGTGTGGTCAAGCTCTCGGCATCTTCATCCACCCACCTCTGAGTCAGTATCTTATTGGCATGTATGGAGTGAGAGGAGCTTTTCTTATCTACGCAGGAATCTCAGCCAATGGCTGCGTTCTTGCCATGCTCATGAAGCCAAGTCACACAGAGATCTTCATTAAAAGACAAATCTTTAACCGAAGACATAATCCAGTGCTGAGTTGTTTCAGTGGCCAGTGTTACAACTACGTCCAAACACTAAAGAATCGACCCTTCTTTTGCATTCTTCTTGCTTACTTATTTTTCGGGGTTTCCCTTTCTATTGCACTAATTTACTTGCCTGAGTTCTTCATGATAAATGGAGCATCTATGGAGACTGCGTCCCTTGCTGTTGCAATGTCTGGAATTGGTAGCGTAATATCGCGTCTTCTGGCAGGTTTTCTGGCCAAAGATGAAAAAGCTGGAAGTACTTTGGTTTCCATGTCCTTCGTTGGGTTGTTAGGGATCATAATACTTCTTGCTCCTTTGTTTGCCGGATCCACTGTGGGTGTACTGGTGTTTGGTTTTCTGATCGGATTGTATTCCGGAGGAGTCTGGGTAGTTTTAGCACCGCTTAGTTTGGAGATATTAGGACTGGGTTTATCAGCGAGTGGAATAGGCTTTATTATGCTTATAAATGGACTTGGAAGTATGACAGGCCCATCATTTGCAAGTAAGCATATTTTAAATATTAATTAAAATTTAATACAAACTCCATAATTTAACTTTAAATATGTCATAAAATAATATTTTAAAGTTTAAATATTAAAGTTCTAGTTGAAATCGTTTTGTTTATTTTCAAAATCACCATTCTGTTTTCTTTCTTTTTAGTTATTGTAATAATTGATGTTGGCAGCCTCAAGTTCAATGTTTCACTATTTTGTATTTTTTATTTACTAGTTTAACATATAAAGGTAGGTAATTGGTATTTTTCATCATACTATTACAATCATGATAGTACTACTTCCTAAGAGGAAACTGAATAAGTTTTTAAGTGCTATGACAAATTAAAGCTGCAAAATAATAAAATACTTGTTCAGTGCAACAGCTGGATAATCATCACTATCACTATCAACTATTGAACACGTCAATATGTTATATTTAGGATCACACCATCTGAAAAAGTGACTATTCTATCATTTGTGTGATCCTAAATGTAACCTATAGTTGTGTTTGTCACTATCTAAATGGCATAAACATTTATTGAACCAGTGTACTACATTTTTGAAGATATATTGCAACGCACACCAGAAAATATGTATAGAAATTCTTCAGCAGATTTACATTAGTTTAATAATGTTACCTATGGAAATCCATTGGAAATCCGCTGAAGAATTCCTATACGGTTATTTCAGTGATAAGCCCCATTTAAATACTTGCGTAACCAAAATTATATTTTCTAATTTTCCTGAAAAAAGCGTAGAGCTATAGAAATTTTAAAGGTTTAATGTAATGTTAGCCACATTTAAATACTTTGGTAACTTTGGAAGCCTTGAGAAACCCAAGATTGGTTTTGTAGAGTTTACGACGAGTAAATGCGCTATTTTCTTGCAGTGAACTGGTCAAGAGCAAAATGCGCCTTTTGAGTTTTAATAATTTTTAAACAAACAAAAAATGAAACACTCAAACAATTTGTTTATTCTTTTACAGGACTTGTATTTGAAGCAACAGGGAACTATTATCACGTTTTCGTTTTTGCAGGTAGGTCACTCTAAAGCGGCGGCCACATGTTATGGTCACGCATGTAGTTGATCGTAGTGGACGCAGTCGGATGACCGTAGTTGACCGTAGTTGACTGTAGTTAGGTGACCGCAGTTGACTGTAGTTGTATGACCGTAATTGGATGACCTAGTTGGATGACCATAGATGAATGACCGTAGTTGGATGACCGTAGTTGAATGACCGTAGTTGACCGTAGTTGGATGACTGTAGTTGGATGACCGTAGTTGATCGTAATTGGATGACACTAGTTGGATGACCGTAGTTGAACATAATTAATCGTAGTTGGATGACCGTAGTTGGATGACCGTAGTTGACCGTAGTTGGATGACCGTAGTTGACCGTAGTTGGATGACCGTAGTTTACCGTAGTTGGATGAGTAGTTGGATGACCGTAGTTGGAAGACCATAGTTAAGAGACCGTAGTTAGTCATAGCTGGATGACAGTAGTTGACCGTAGTTGGATGACCATAGTTGACCGTAGTTGGATGACCGTAGTTGGATGACCGTAGTTGATAGTAGATAGATGACCTTAGTTGACCGTAGTTAGATGACCATAGTTGGATGACAGTAGTTTATAGTAGTTGAATGACCTTAATTGACCGTAGTTGGATGACCGTATTTGGAAGACCGTATTTGGATGACAGTAGTTGACTGTAGTTGACTGTAGTTGATTGTACTTGACCGTTAGTCGTAGTTGGATGACCGTAGTTGACCGTACTTGGATGACCATAGTTGACCGTAGTTGGATGATCGTAGTTGATCGTAGTTGAATGACCTTAGTTGACCGTAGTTGGATGACCGTAGTTGATCGTAGTTGGATGACCTTAGTTGATCGTAGTTGGATGACCTTAGTTGACCGTAGTTGGATGACCGTAGTTGATCGAGTTGGATGACCTTAGTTGAATGACCGTAGATGATCGTAGTTGGATGACCTTAGTTGAATGACCGTAGATGACCGTAGTTGACCATAGTTGGGTGACCGTACTTAAACGTAGTTGGATGACCATAGTTGACCGTAGTTGGATGATCGTAGTTGATCGTAGTTGAATGACCATAGTTGACCGTAGTTGGATGACCGTAGTTGGCCGTAGTTGATCGTAGTGGGATGACCTTAGTTGACTGTAGTTGGATGACCGTACTTGACTGTAGTTGGATGATCGTAGTTGACCATAGTTGGATGACCGTAGTTAGATGACCGTAGTTGACCGTAGTTGGGTGACCGTAGTTGACCGTAGTTGGATGACCGTAGTTGATCGTAGTTGATCGTAGTTGGATGACCGTAGTTTGATGACTGTAGGTGATCGTAGTTAATCGTATTTGGATGACCGTAGTTGACCATAGTTGGGTGACCGTAGTTGACCATAGTTGGATGACCGTACTTGACCGTTAGTCGTAGTTGGATGACCGTAGTTGACCATAGTTGGATGACCGTAGTTGACCGTAGTTGGATGATCGTAGTTGATCGTAGTTGGATGACCGTAGTTGACCATAGTTGGATGACCGTAGTTTGATGACCGTAGATGATCGTAGTTGATCGTATTTGGATGACCATAGTTGACCGTAGTTAGTCGTAGTTGGATGACCATAGTTGACCGTAGTTAATAGTAGTTGGATGCCCATATGACCGTAGTTGAATGACCGTATTTGAATGACCGTAGTTGACTGCAGTTGGATAACTGTGGTTGACCGTAGTTGACAATAGTTGACCTCAGTTAAGCGTCGTTAAGTGTAGTTAAACGTGTTTAAAATATTTCTACGGTGATCTTAAATGCCAAAACCCTAATTCTATTCCCTCCAATTAACATTAGGATCTTGGAGCGCTCGATAATTTAAAAGGTTATTGACACGCATAAATCATTATTTAAATCAAATGTACCAACTAATCCAGGTTTATATTTTTAAAGGATGTGGTAGAACATGAGTTTCTCGTGTCTGTATGTCTCTGGCTAACACTTGGTTTGGTTTACAAACGCCAAAGTTGTTGTAAATTGTTCACTGTTGCAAATTGTTCATTGGTTTTTTTTTTACATTGAACAGTTTACAATATTTTTTTAAATTTGTTAATCCAATTACTAAACCCAAAATAACATTTGC
This sequence comes from Calliostoma canaliculatum, assembly GCA_032361085.1. Lineage (NCBI taxonomy): Eukaryota > Metazoa > Mollusca > Gastropoda > Trochida > Calliostomatidae > Calliostoma > Calliostoma canaliculatum. The sequence continues at coordinate 7,042 of JAULCD010246682.1, forward strand.
TTGGTTATTTTAATGTCTTGTAACACAAATATTTTGTGTATGTACAATAAAACAATATTTATTAAAAGATCGTCGAAAATCATTAATTTAAATGAATAACGTGGTGGTGTGGAAATATGGTGTATTTTATATTATTATTTAAATAAACGCAGATTTAATGTATTTTACATGCTATCGTTTTGATTGACAGCGTGTGCCTCTTTAACGTCAAGTGGGTGTGGCCTACTGTCTGCACTGTCATGTGACCCAGCCGCCATATTTCAACAGAGTTGACCCTTCTACGGTGCGACGAGGAAAGACGGTCAACGGTGTCAAAATGCTCTGATCTGGTTTTGCTATGGAAAGTGTTCAGTTTACAACGAATTTGGTGCTTGTTTTCCTTGTTAAAAGTGCACAGTTAACAATACTTTAGATAGTTTTTTTTCCTTTCTAAGGTGCACAGTATAAAATGGTTTTGGCACTCGCATAACTCAATACAACTTACTAAATTCAGTTTGTCAGATAATTATGTTATCTCAATTGCAGACTTGTAATAATACATTGTTTGAAGCAAGGAAAAATAAAATATTTATTAACATAGCGTTTGTTGAGTGACAATACAGGGGGAAATAGTTAGAGCACTCCAGTGGTGTTTACAAAGTTGTTTCAACTAATATCAGTTGAGTGCAAGCGCACTACGTTGGTAAAGCTATCCGATTTTCTGTAAGATAATGTCCTGACTGCAAGAAAAAGAAAATAAATATAAACTGAAGTAGAAAAAAGTACACAACTGACTATTTTGTCAGTAAAAGATGTACTAAGATTCTAATGTTTAATTGTATTGACGAGGCATTTTCAAACCTGTTAAGAATTAAACTTTTCTGGTAACAATTATGTCCATCGGGGGTAGAAAATCAAAATTCACACTTGTAGGAATGCTGACAGTATGAAGGTCATGTGAGTGGTTTCAGTACCTCATATGACCCCTATTTGAGTTGATACAGGCCAAGACACTCCTTCTCATGGAAAAGATCAGCTGAATGTTTTGTCAGTCCAAGATGTCCATAGTGAGCCTGGGTGTGTGGGGGTCTGGCGTTATCTTGTTGAGGAATCAACCCCTGCCGTTGCCTCTGCATGAAGGGGACCACCACCGGTTGCAACACTTGGTCCCTGTATCTCTAGGCTGTCAAGGTGTGGCATACAACGACCTAGTCCGTCTTCTGGTCGCCGCAAATTCCGCCCTAAACCATAACGCTCCCGCCGCCAAAGGGCTGAACTTGTTGAACACATAGTGCAGCCAATCGTTCGCCTTTCCGTCGGTAGACTCTCACTCTACCGTCAGCGTGGAAGAGGTTAATCGACTTTTATCGGTAAAGAGGATTCTTGACCATTCACGACGTTGCCAGCGTCTCAATCTTTCTGCCCAACGAAGACGGTTGATGTGCGGTGTTCAGGGTCATCCCTAAAAATGGTCAATAAGCCCGGATACCGGCAGCCCGAAGTCGTCTCATGACTGTGTTCCTGCTGATGTAGTGACGCAACGCTGTCGCTGCTGTTGACGCCATGGTAATGAACCTGTTGCGCAGTTGTAGTGTGCGCAAGTGACGGTTTTCTGTTGGGGTCGTCACTCTCGGTCATCCGCTCCTTGGACGGTCGGATGTCTGGCCAGTCTGGTTGACACGACGGAAAAGTCGGATAATGGTTTGCCTGGCGCAGCCAAGGGCCCTTGCGATCTGTCTGTTAGACGCCCCCACTTGCGACACTTCCATGGCTTTCTCTCGCTCTGCTGCTGTTAAACGTGGCATTTGTCTTGTTTATTTTTTGTAATATGTGTAATGAACTATAGGATCCACTGCCTTTTGTACTGTTTCCACGCAAACTAAATAAAAAAAAAAATCGTGATTTTCTTAAACTTCATTTTTTTTTATATCAAAATGCCTAAATTACTTTTGAACGCTATCCTCTCATTGGTTGTGTTCTGTACATTACGATAACGTCAAGAATGAAACAACTTTGTCAACCATTTTGAAAAATATATGATACTTTAGTGATGTGAACTTTCTTTTGTACTTCAGTTAATATACATGTACAATGTCAATTTTACGACACACGATGAATGTCCAAATATATGTTTTCGACTTTTTCGACAAAGTCTGTAGCGTGTAGGACCCGTTCCTCAAAGCGATCTTTAATTGTGTTAAGTTGATTGTAAGTGATTTTTGAAATAATGTCCTGTGGAGTTGGGTTTTCTTTTTATCATAGGCTTACGACTGTCGTAGCGCATCGATCGATTTGGATCCCGTTCCAAGTCGATCTCTGCGCTACGACAGTCATAAGCCACTGCTATGTTTTAGCACTTATGATCAACTTAGCCAAAGATCGCTTTGAGGAACGGGGCCCTTGACTACGGACCAGGCGGTCCTGGGTTCGAATCCCTAATGAGTGCTTTTCGGTTGAATTATGTTCTAAATTGACAAGGTGCAGTAATGATAGTGTGTAATGCAACACAGTAGTCTTGTCCTCAAAGAGCAGGTTTTTGCTAACATATGGCAGCAATGATGATGCCGGTTTCTCTTTTATAAATATACTCTTCCAAAAAAACAACGCATAACCCGCATTTGGCTGAGAAATGTTGTATTATTCAAACTTGAATAATTTCATAAGAAATTAATTTAGGAACATAGAAATTTACAGTAGGAGAATAGAGGTAAATATCTATACAACGATGTACAAAAGTGGTGAAAAGGGCCTTAATAAATGTCCACAAGCGTACATGGAAAAGCAGTATCTGTTATGGCCACCGCGTGCCTGAATAACAGTTCTCACACGTCTAGTCATGGATCAGACGAGACGCTGGATAACTGCTTGTGGAATCCTCCGCAGCTCGTCCTGAAAACATACAGCCAATTCCTGAAGAGTTAGGGGTGGACGTTGACGCTGGCGGAGACAGCAACCAGTTCATCCCAGATGGGCTTTATCGGTTAAGATCGGGAGAACAGGACGGCCAGGGAAGAACTTGAACGTTGTTAGCGGCCAGGAAGTTCATTGTGACATGTGCCATGTGGGGTCAGGCGTTCTTCTGCTGGAAAATTTGACGCTGGGTGTTGAGGCTGCAGGATGGTGTCAGATTGCCCTGGACCTGAACAAGATCGAAACGACCGCTTTATGATATTGCCGCCCACATCATAACGCTTCCTCCACCAAATTTGTCTACTTGACGCACGCAGCTTGGCGCATATCGTTCTTGACACGTCTGTAGACCCGGATCCTACCATCACGTCTCTGCAAGAAGAACCTGTACTCATCTCTGA
>JAULCD010246793.1:0-10330 GCA_032361085.1 Calliostoma canaliculatum
AGGCTGTTGAAAACCTATCCTGTGATAATTTGTTTAAAAGAGCTCCTACAGGAGCTCTTTTAAACAAATTATCACAGTATAGGTTTTCAACAGCACAGTATTGTCACTGTTTTAAGACTGGCTGAAATCCAATTTGCACTTTAAGGGTTAAAATTTGATATCAGGAAAAAATATTTCCATAAAAAAAAATAATTCCCGACTGACCTACCCTAAGTTTTAAAGACATGTACTCGGAACAACAACATATTTTTGGCCTTATGATATTATTTATCAGAAACAAGAACAACTTTGTCGACATCGTTAACATTTGTTTTGTAGTTAGATGTGAAGTTTTGTAACACATGCTTGTATTGTTGAAGAAATGTCTGCTAGATAACGATACAAGATGTTGTCCTGAAATGTGGCATCTGACCCAAAACAGATTGCCGATCGTACACATAATCCAGTCACATAACAATGTTTTACAAGCAATATGTTTTTTAATTGACATTTGAAAATGAATACATGAAAGAAGGAATCTACGTACAACGTGTCAGAACAGCTGCTGGTACCGTTGTCTAAAAAACCTTAAGCTATCGTAAGCTAAATTCGAATTTAGTCTGATTTCATCACGACCCTTGGTAACTTCCATTTAAACCAAACGCTCACAAAGTTTGTATAAAGCTAATACATCTGAACGTTCATCTTAGCGCTTCGTTACGAGAGAGCTAAGGTGTAAATGTAGATGTTTTATAGCTTAATGGAATAGCTTATATAATAGCTTTGTGGAACAGGAGCCAGATTAATGTTCTTGATAACGGTGCAATACAAATTAGGATGTCATTGACTTTACTCATGGAAAGCATTATTACAACTTTAGTTACAACTTCAAAGTATCCTTCAAAAAATTTAACAATAGCCACGGGTAACTGAAAACAGTTGTTTTGGACATATCGTAATAAGTTAAAAAATGTTACAATACTTAAAAACATATTTTCATTAAAATATTTTTAGAATCCGTGCAATAACTTAAGATATATGGATGCATTCAGATAAGGTGTTTCGACTCAGGTTATTGTACGGTTGCCAAACAGAAACTCATTGTTTTAAAAATATATAAATCGTAAATATAATCTTAAATAATGTTTGTTTACATGTACTTTAAATTAATTTTGGGCGTTTCGTCTAACATTGTATTAGCAAATTGAACGTCATGCTAAAATATGTTAAATTCGTATGACCATTTTAAGAATATCATTCAGTTGAGAATATTTTTGACAACGTGATCTGTTTTACAAGTACCCACTATTTGTCTGTTCTTCAGTTTACAAAATAAAATCGTCTTAAACCGTGCACTTCCCAATGAAACAGATTTTTCTATGGAAAGTGCTGAGTTAAGAATAATTTTGTGAACCAAAACCATTGGCCAATTGCTCGGTATCTTTGTCGTTCAGTCGTTATAGACATCTACACAACAACGAGCATATTATTAAGATATACAAATAATTTTGGATGACAAATGCTTAAAATGCTGTAAACTAAACATGTTCCACAAAAAAATAATTGTGAAGCAGGATTGAGGCTTTTTTTAAATTTCAAAATACCAGTTTCATACAAAACGATTAACATCAATATAACTACTTTTCAAAACCCAAATCTCACCTTGCTTCAAATTTTTTTAAAAAAATCCGAAAGTGTAATAAAATAAAATTGTTACTTACATGGGAACTGGAACTGGAATGCAAGATGAGGCACTGATAGTGTGGGTGGTAGAACATATCCAAAGTACCCTCTTATATACGTTTCAGTTACGGAACCTCAACATTGATTAATCGACCCATCAAAAAAACTGGAGACAGAAAGGTCGGCCAATCAATCAAGTCCACTGGTCAGCTCCCGGCTTGCCCGTCAGGGCTCAAAATTTGGAACACTGACTTGATCATTTAGGTTCACCTACGTAGTATCTTCCTTTTTTGATATTCTGAAAGTAACATAATGATTTTGATTTTTTTATGTTGTTACAGATTCATAGCATGCAGTGTGGGAAGGTTTGTATCTTCTGTTAAATGCCATCACCTTAAATTACTTAAAAGGCATTTAAAAGTGGCAAGAAATAATTAAGGACTTTATGAATATCAACTTTTTTGCATGTATGTGCACTTGTTCACGTTTAAACAAACTAACATAGAAGTTGACATCTATAAACTTTTAAAGTACCCTGTCCTTGTTTAAGCCAGTACAATGTGGATTGGCTTGACAAAATAGTGTGGCCATTTATTTTTTAAGGTACCAGCCGAAGCTGCTCACAGGTTTTACTACCTCACATAACGACATTGGTTACATAGGCTTTCCTCCAGCCGTAAACCTTGTCGCCGCGAGATAACTGAAGACTTTTTGAAATCTCACTTTTTCACTCACTATTTTATAAGAACAGTCTTGAAATTGTTTGCATTTAATTACAAACTGCCGTTTACGTTTGGTTTATGACGATAGTGTGAATTGAAACGATATAAACAATCAGGAAATGACATTTTGACTTATAAGTCCGAATATCAAATCAAATTCTGTTTGGGCTTGGTAGCTTGTTAAAAATATTAAAAAAACACTGTTTATTCTTTATAAGCTGTCTGCACATTATTTTAAACCATGAGCCCCGTCCCACATGTGATACTTAGACGTCTTAACGTCCAATTCATTTTTAAGGACATTTAGAAGTGGTGGTACGTAGTTCAAGATTTCTTAAATGTCAATTTCTGGTTTGTTCGTACGAACAAACCAGAAGTTGACATCCAAGAAATCTTGAACCATTTCTTAACGTTCATCCTAACAGGCGTGTGAGAGATACATTTATCAGGACAAATTCCGTTGGACAGTGTGGCAATGTCAATATGAAAGTTATTTGTGTGAATCCTTATTGTCATTGATGACATCTGGTTTCCATGAAGAGTAACCTATGCTTGTATTCTAAGATGCTTCGCGTAAAGATCAAAGGCGCCTCCCATCATTTATCCTGCGATAAAGTACGCTTTTTGAAATACGTCATAATCGGGTAACGTCACAATTGGCTGTTACATGTATACCATCTTGTTAGAACGCGTAACCAGGCTACCGACGTTCATCAGCCGTTACATATCGATTGATCGTGTCATTTCTGTTTAAAAAGAGAATTTATCATAACCATTTTACAAGATTAAGCTATTTTAGAAGTACAATAAATTCGTTAGAATACATAAAAGCCCAAAATTGTTTTTTTTAATATCTATTTTGGTCAGGTTGCTGTGAGTAAACAAGGCAGGGATCGACGCTAGTCTACCGCCCTCGTCAACTAAATTTATTACAAGCAACAGACGGCCTACATTGGGTAAACCAGTGTTTAAAAAGTTGTCATCGGTTATTCCCACCATATACACCAAGTTAGAAGACATAAAAAAATCGTATCGCTCTCGCCAAAATCAGTTGATCGAGTAATGGCCGAGTCACGTGATCAGCTGTCAACGGCGAAAACGTCAAGGATATTGTACAAATTTAAAATGGTTTTCGTGCCGGCAATGACAAGAAACACCGATTGCATTTTAATAAACAGTGTTCGTTTTGTTGCAGCTAAAATACACGTGTAATTATTTTGTTTTATGTCAATTCAAGCGCTGCAAATCTCTTACGGTTTTCCTTGAGCCCTAATCGAGAATAGTTAATTTACCGCAAAATAGAAAAAAATAAATAAATGAAGTTTAAATGACAATATAAATTATTTTGGCATCTTAAGAAAAGAAATAAAGTATGCCAGCGTCCTCGTGCTTTAACTATAATAGTTCAGGGCAAAACTATATTTTATCAGAAGACACATGACGGTAGAGCATACTTTATTTATTAATTCAAGATGAACGTTAACCCTTGCCGTGTGGCATAGTTTTGAAGAAGTCGTCCTCAGTGCTGTGTCCCGGAATTTTAAAATGTTTTTTCTATCATAGTTAGTACCTCACCCATGTGGCTCACGGAAAAATCTAGGTCAAGTTACTAGTAGCCTGACCCGGATATTGCCGTAAGTCGCACGGTAAGGATTAAGATCTACCAGCACACCTGTTTGCAGGTAAAAGTGTGGTGCAGTTCCACTTTTGATCTGTGATTGGCATTTATTGGAGGTGATAGGGATGCACATTTGCACGTTCTCATTGACGGCTGTAAAAATAATCGTTTTAAAAACATTTTACAGAAAGAGTGACACTGAGCATAAGGGCGAGCTTCGAACCCGTGACAGAGTCCGTAGTGCGGTGCGCTGACTTTTAAACTTAACCCTCTTAAATAAACTTCTGTAAAAAAAATATAATGGCAAATTGTCAGTCGCTTCCCTAAAGCAATCTTAGGGCTTGCATTACAAAAAGTTAGACAGTTATAACATAGCGAACCATATTTCCGTACTTCAGAGTATTAAAACCTTGCTTGCTGTTATGTGTGCATGACGTTTAGCAATGTTTAAGACACGCATAATCAACGGATATTGCACTGATGCAGCTTATCAACCTACTTAAACACCCACTCACACTCACACTCACACACACGCACACACACGCACACACACACACACACACACACACACACACATACACACACGCACACACACGCACACACACGCACACACATACACACACACACACACACACACATACACACACACACACTTTTATACAAAATATTTGCTGAGTGGTATCTAAGATATTTTCTGGTTGTATCATTTTAGGGTTCCTTTTCAACAAACGCATCGTAAGTTTATGACGTCATAAACCTAATCACTGAGTCGTGGATTTCGCTTACAAATGCCAAAATGGTTGTACACTGTGCACTTTTCACCGAAATACATATTGTTGGGGCTTTATTCTTTTTAAGTTGCAAAGTTTATCAAATTTTGACATTTGTAAACCAAATGCATTTCACCTATGTATCTGGAAGAGTCTAAGACATTATTCTTCCTAGGAGTATCTCTCTCACACAGTTTGTCAATAACCCTCAACTATTCAACACTAAATCTTCCTTTGAAGTTGCCTGCATGTGAGATAACATCCATTGACGAAATTAACTTTCTTCACTGAAGCATGGAAAGCTATTTATATGATTTTATGCTGAAACGTTTTGCCAATAAAACTATCCCCAAGTATAGATTATTTTGCAAAGAAATGTACTCTATCAATTTTGACACCACAAACCATCACTCACTTACACTATAAATTTACTGCATAATCTATTTAAACAAACTATGATAGCGTGGACTTTTAAATGTAAAATGTCATACATGTTTAAGTTATACTGAATGCAATTTTCACTCTTACGATTAAAACGAATTTCTGATATGCACAAGCTGAACATTGTTGTTTTGTTTTAGACGTTTACAAAAATAATTAAAGCGAGTTGAGTTTGGTACGCCGCTTCATTTGAGTGTATAGAAATTATTCTGTGGGTTTCTATTGGTTTGATATTTACACAGGAAATCTCATCAAACCAACAAAAATACGCTGAATAATTTCTGTACATTTGGTCTACTGTTGTGTCCCCATTATTGTTTTTGACAGTATTTCAGTTTTGCAAGTTTGTTCCAAAAAGAATATTTGCATTACTAATCTGGTAATGCAGTGAAATCGGAGTTTGACTGGTACTTACTTGCAATTTTTTTTCAGCAATGCATCTGTCATCTGTATTTGGAGTTACTGAGTGAGTGAGTTAGGGTTTAACGCTATTTTCAACAATTTTTCAGTTATATCGCGGCGGTCAGATTTTTTAGCAGAGGGAACACCTAGTGTGGCTCTGTGAAACCTGTGAGTCTCGGCTGGTACTGACGAACCAAGGGTTATGCTAGCATTGTACCCTATCCTCACAGCCCTGTGAAACAGTTCTCCACTGCTGAGAGTGATGCCGAGCTCCCGGAATCTTTTAATGTGCATGTTTGTGTGTCTGCTTGTAGCAGACCGGTTATTTTACCGATTTTTAACCTGCTAGTTTACGGAGACATCATGTCGCAGTTAACATGAATATCGCACTCAGACAAATTATACGGACTACGAGCCAACCAGGCCTTACGACGTGTTTTCAGTTATATTGTGGCGGGAGAGTTTACGGCAGGAGAAAAGCCAACATCACCAATGTGGTTATATGTTGTAGTGAAACCTGCGATCTTTGGCTGTTACCTGCGAACCAAAAATGTTACTGCATTACACAGCATTGCATTCTGTCCTCACTGTGTTAAAATGTTTCCAACACAAAAAATGACACCAAGCCGCCCCGGGCGGGATTCGAACCCCGGACCTCTTGGACCACAGTACGGCACGCTAACCACTGAGCTTTGAGGAACAGGGCCCTGGCTGCCGTTTCACAAACTAGTTTGCAGTTGGCGCAACATAAGACCCCAATTCACGAAGCTACAGCAAGCCTTAGCCGTCTTAACTTTGATAGCAGTGCTCTCGTGAGGGAGAGCATAAAGTAAACGTTAAGACAGGTTTGCGGCTGGTTTTAATTGAATGGAACTGTCGGTCTTCATCGCTTCTAACTTTGTGGTGACAAAAGCTTTTTATCCCACTAAGAAACATTACACTGACTCTGAGCCAACCAGTCCTTACGACAAACCATCGCAAGAATGCACATGTTATGACACCTTTTGATCTAACGCGGCCGGGAATCGAACCACCTACCTAACACACACTCCCTTTTCTGAGCAGACGCTCTAACCACTATACCACGGAGGCCGGTAAAAAAGTGTTGAAACTGGCGTTAAACGCAAACTCACTCCCACCTGATTTTCAAACAACTATGAAATCATGATCCCAAACAATAAACATTAAAACAAAATTAAAGTTTAAGATAACATCGTCGGATGCTGTGTACAGTTGCGTTTTTTTGTGAATTGTCAATGGAGACACACACACACACACACACACACACACACACACACAAACACACACACAAACACACACACACACACACACACACATAAACACACACACACACACACACCAAATTGCAACTATGTATTTTTCAATAAAACTTAGTAATCCCCCACCCCCTATATTCCATGCCTGTCTGCCTGTAATATGCAGTATTTACTAAGGGCTTTTAGTTGTGATGCAGAGTTTTTTTAGTCTTTGAACCAGCAACAGTTATACTGTTAAAAACGGCGTAGAATGAAGACTTACTACATGGAAGTTAAATGAAACGTTAACATGAATCAATTACTGAAACAAACACAATAAACTTGCTTGTCCTAACTTGACACGAGGCATCTCTGCACGTATAGAAAGGGCGCAATGCACTCAATTTGTAACTTTCGTATTTTACTGTTTCTTTTAGAAAGCAAATCATTGGCAAAAAAATTATTTGTGTAATGATGTACATTTTGTGTTAGCTGTTAAAGCAAATACTTCTCACTTAATACGTCAAACAAATCCAACGGCCGTCCCAAAATTATTCGTTACAAACCTCATTTATTAAGTATATAGTCCTGTGAATTTTACACATTCTATTTTGCCTTTTAAAAATAAACTTTAATGAGTTTACTATATTTTAGATAACCAAACTTCCGACAGGAACTTTTATTTTAACCTTTAAAGTGCAAACCTGATTTTAGTAGAACCTAAAACTGACTAATTTGTGCTGTTGAAAACCTATCTTGTGATAATTTGTCCCGGTGTTTTGACGTTTCCTTCAACAGACATGTTCATTTCAATGTCAATCAAACTGAACTTGCGTCGTCTTTTTAAATAATATATTTACGTGAATGTAAAACGCTCAAATATATTTTACTGTCTGTAGTTGCCAATCCATAAAGACGGCTTTAGTTAGGCAAACAACTCTGGCACTGATAAGGTTAATATTTGTTCCATTCTTGCGTTCGCAGCTAAAAATTACAGCAACGATAAATTCATTACCAGCCCTCACTAACGCAGCGCGCTAGTGTCTCCGGGGCAGCATTTTTGCAATCGCTCACACACATGTAGTAAATGATGCGTTGACGCGCTGCCCTGCTAGCGCGCTGCTTCAGTGTGGCTGGGCCCTAACGATTCATCAATAGTATCGAGGTCGTCATCGCCTGTCATGTGATACGATGCATGGATATAAATATATTACAATACTTTTATCGTGAATATTGACGATATATCGATGTATTGCCACCAAAGTCAAAACGACTTGAGTTATACTTGATGCCCGGGGGGTGGTGGGCATCAAGTACATCTTGATATGTTCTTGATATCAAATTTTAACCTTTAATGTGCTGAGTCGATTTTAGGCAGTCTTAAAACCGTGACTACCTTGTGCTGTTGAAAACCTATCCTGTGATAATTTGTTTAAAAGAGCTCCTGTAGGAGCTCTTTTGAACAAATTATCCCAGGATAGTTTTCAACAACCTGTTTTAGTTGCAATTTGAACTGAAATGTGTGCTCAACACTTTAAGGGTTAACCTTTATGAATTTTGCCAATTCAGTCAATTCCAACTTTGTATGTTGTTTAAAATTTATCCTGTGGTCATTAGTTTCAAAGATTTTTAAAAGCATTAGGTGGGCAGTTTTATGTTCAAAATCAGTTCAATTAAATAGCAATGGAGGTTAATTTAACCCTTAAAGTGCTGAGCACTATTTTTAATTAGTTTACTGTTTAAATTTCAACAGCACTAAGTGGTCACAGTTTTAAAACTGGCTGAAATCAACAGGGCACTTCAAGGGTTAATGTCAGTGCTTTAACGCCTTTATCAGGTGTTGGGGTGCTCAGTGCTGGTGATTTGGTGTCCGACTATTGAGAGTGTGGGTTCGAATCTCGCACGAGATTCAACCACGCAAAGTTGTAGAATATTCACTTTCAGATAGTGTATGCCTAAAAATAACACAGTTGTGTTAGTCACTGTCCAAATGTCATAAAATTTGAGTGCCTTAACCAATTCAGAAGCGTGAGGGTGAGGGCCTGATTCCTTCTGAATACCTTTCAAACAAGTCAATCAGTTCATTGGTCTAAGGGTCAGGGTCGCCGTGACCTCGGTATCATCTTATTAATGTGGAAGTGCGGAGTTGAGCATGTGCCAGGGTTATTTCATTATTGGATTCACCAGCCAGCACTACAAACCTCTGCCTTTGTGCGTATCAAGATTGGGAAGCGGATGTTTCTTCTTGTTAACTGAAGGCAGGCGTAAATCTCTCAATGGTTCCGTGAAACCTGACAAGGCCATGTCTACAACAGAAGGAATTAACCCTTAAAGTGCATCAGTCAAAGCTGAAAATCCTGTGGTAATTTAATTTAAAAGATCTCGTGAAAGATTATAACAGGATAGGTTTTCAGTTGCACAGGTTAAAAGCCGATGTAGTGGATTTTTTTTACACAAATTGAAAAAAAAACAAAACTTGAACTCAAAACAAAACCCTAACTGAATTAAAATGTTGCTGTTTTGTATTCAATTGTTAGATTTAAATGCAGTTCAACAATAAACTAACCCTTATAGTTCTGAATATGTTTAAGTAGATTTCTAAATGATGACCGCCTTGTGCTGTTAACCCTTACAGTGCTGAATATGTTTAAGTAGATTTTAAACTGTAACCACCTTGTGCTGTTAAGGTATTTTATGAAAATAATAAAGGTCTACAATATAATTTTTTTTTAAATATTATTCTAAAAACTTAACAAATAAATAAATAACAACCTACTTAAAATGTGAAAATAATTGAAAAGGGTTTAGTATGAATATACATGTGTAAACAAAGTACTTGTCAAGCTACTCGGCTTACTTTTGACTACTTCCTCCATCCCTTCCCAACAAGCTTTTATCGCTCTGTACTGTTGGTTGTCATATAAAGGACATGTTTTTAGTATTGTCAAATCATTTCTGTGCGTGATTTTCCCTTGTAAGCGGTGTATCAGTAATTTTGATTGATAATCAGTCAAGTAAAATCTGCTGAAAGCATTTATTTATTGGATACAGTCACTAGAAATGCAATATAAATTGCTATGACAGGAAATTGACAGTACATAAATATCAGTAATTAAATTTCCATAGTTCTATGAACATCATAAAATTTAAGCTCATACTGATATTACTTATGACAACTAAAAGAAGATAGTAAATTTATGAAACAATTTTTTTTTTAACCCTCTGCTGAATTTAGTTATCAGTAGTTTTGTAATCATTGTGTGCTGTTGAAATCCTATCCTGTTGTGAGCTCCTGTAGGATGAGTTCATTACAAACACAGTTAGTACCTTCACAAAAACGTCCCATTAGGCCCAAACAAATAAATGTTGTGGTTCCGATTATCCAACCGTGCCTCCATTATGGGTGCCGACCCTATCTTTTTTATTGTCATAATGACAAAAAATAACATTGTATCATCT
>JAULCD010246903.1:0-10329 GCA_032361085.1 Calliostoma canaliculatum
CGGCTCACAGAAATATTCGGGTCAGGCTATTAGCCTGACCCGGATATTTCTGTGAGCCGCACAGTAAGGGTTAATTTCCAAATTCCAGTCTAAATACGTCGTCAAGAACCTAGCCGGTAAAAAATTGATTCAAACAGCTACAGTAGAAGTCTTTTTAAACAAATGATCACCAGATACGTTTTAAACAGAGTAATGTAATCATAGGTTTTAGACCTGCAATGAGGTAAACCTGAACAGAAAGATGAGTAGTTTTACTGTCAAATGAGTTAGAATGAATAATCATCAGTGTTAAATACAAGTATTACAGTAAAACGTACAGTATACTTTATGTTTCAGATTTCAATGCATTAGCTATAAATGTTCATATGAATGAACGGAAAGTCCAAATGTTTGTGGTTCATGAGGACAGTGTAAACACTACACTTCAGAAAATATACGCCCACCATGATCATTGCAACTTTATCGTAGCATGTTCAAGCAAATGTGTCAAGGAAATGCTTAATCAGGTAAACTATAATAAATAAAGATTCACGGGTTATATATCTGAATGTAGTCAATATTGTTCAAGAAAAAAGACAATTTTAGTTTTCCTATTCACTGATATTATGTTGGCAGATCCACAATAAATTGATGCTGCAGTGATCATAATTAAAAACACAAATTAAAAAGCGATAACTTGAGAAAGGATTTATTCTACTTAACGGGTCCAGTAAGCTCACAAAGGTTGGTGGAAATATGTTACAAAAGAGTCTTGAAACCTTTTCTAGAGTTTATGGCTGGAGAAAGAAATGGGAAAGACATCGCAATGGCTGATTATCCCAACAGATGGCGCTTCAGAAATTAAACACATGGTCAACACAAAGATCACTGACCTGAATGTGGATATCATTATCATGGACTTTGTTACGTGTAATTATACATGTAACACCTTCGTGAGTACTCAGTACCTACACCTGTTGGTTTAGAAACACGTTCTGTATCACAAAACACAATAGTAGTAATAGTAGCAGGTATTATTAGTATCATTATTATTATCATTACCAATTTTTTGTACAATAATTACCTGTGAAGGTTGTGAACATGGAGAGTCAAGATAAAACAAACACATAGAACCAGGGTTCCGTTGCAAATGCAAAAGATTTGTTGTAAATCTTGCACTTTTCACAGGAAAACTTTGAAAAGTGCAGTTTGTATGGTGACGGGGAAGGGTCACGGTTTTAGTGACCATTTAGTGAACGTGAGATGTGAGATCGCGAGATGAGATGGCGACAACACCAGACGAGATTGTAAGATTTTGAGACAATATTGCGAGTTTGCGCTATTTTAACACGAGATCGCGATATTGCGAGATCGCGAGATCGCGAGATCGCGAGATGGCATAAACTTATTGACTAATTGATTAATTGATAATTTAAGTTTTGAAATAAGTGATAATTTGAAAATGATATATTTATAAGTATGTACTTGTTGCACAGATGCTATTCTTTAACCTTGCTTTAGCGGTATCTAAGTGTCGGTTATAATGATGTTTTATTTTTTGTTTTATTACAAAATTATGCACAGTCATAACTTCTAAAAAAAATTCAAATAAGTTTACGCGATCTCACGATCTCGCAATCTTGTAATATTGCTATCTCGCAATCTCGCACTCTCACGTTATAACAACGTGATGTCGCGATCTCACAATCTCGCAACCCGGAGTTAAAATAGAGCCATATTGCG
This sequence comes from Calliostoma canaliculatum, assembly GCA_032361085.1. Taxonomy (NCBI): domain Eukaryota; kingdom Metazoa; phylum Mollusca; class Gastropoda; order Trochida; family Calliostomatidae; genus Calliostoma; species Calliostoma canaliculatum. The sequence goes on from JAULCD010246903.1 coordinate 1,723, forward strand.
ATCTTGTGTTAAAAGAGCGCTATATTGATATCTCGCAATCTTGTCTCATCTCGTGTTGTCACCATCTTGTCTCATGTTATCACCATCTCGTCTTGCGATGTCGCAATTTCACTTTCAATAAAATGGTCAGTAAAACCGTGGCCCTTCTCAGCCACCATACGTTTTGGCACTTGTAAATCACTCCCCTCAACCCAGTTTATGACATCACAATAGATTTCAATGGACTATTAAAATTAAAGCATTAAGTACGATGCATATTGTTTCAGAATTTTGACCTTTTGCAAACACTGTCAGAAGATACTTCGGACGTATCACCACCGTGTGACAGGATTATAAACTTCCTAGACAAGGTAAAAAAACCTGTCATGTTTTTCTTTGTGTATTTGCTCCTATGCATGTATATTTGTTTATGGTATTAAAATTAAATTATAAAAAATAAATTACAAAAATAAATTATGTTAGGTACTGTTTGCAGACTTTTAAAACTATTTGTCCTTCATTTTTATGGCACAACAGAAGCAATTACAAAGTAATAAAAACTATATTTGGTGAATGTTTCGAATCCATTGGCAAAGTAGTTAGATGCATTTTTCTTATTATTTCACAAGCAGCCAACAAGCCATAAACTATAGGTAATCAAAGTAACTGACTTTATATCTTAAACATTTAACACAGTGCATGTGCTTACTTTGTTAACAGATAATTGAAGATTTTAATGTAACAGTAAGTGCAAATATTTATAAACTGGAAGTGTTAAAAAAGAACGAAAGAATGCGTCATATTGGTCACATCAGTCAAACAGGCCAAGTTACAGTGACGGAGGAGATGTTTCCAGGAACCAAGTATGGACTTAACAACAGGACTCTACTTGTTGGCACACTTGAAGTAAGATATATCATATTTATCATAAAGCCGTCCTCTATCCCCCGTAAATTTACGATGATTTGTGAAACGGTACCCTAGATTCTGATTTAGGAACAAAAAGACAAACAGTTTACATAACAAGATAAATTAAGTGACATCCACATTACAATTTCAGTAAGGCATGTAAGACACACTAACAGCATTTACTAAATACAAACAAATTTAATTTGTTTTATTTGAGATTTTCTTCAATCATTATCAAACGAGTGCTCTGTCTTGCTGTAAACCCACCCCATACCATAACAGTGCCGCCCCGAACCGAACTTTGTCTATGACACAATGATTGAAGTAACGTTCACCTCGACGTCAGTACACTCTTTAGATGTGGCTGAGGTGACTAGTCAGTGAATAAACCTTGTCCCCATTTCTTGGCCACCCAGCGCAGATGTTGTCTGCACCACTTCGAGGGTGATCTCTGACTTTATTCGTCTATTACCAACGTTGCCATAAGCACCAAATGATTTTCTGTGGAAGTTAAACTATCTTGCAATATCACATTGACTCGGTCTTGCTTCAAGCACACCAATGGCTCACTGAAGCTCATTTTCGGACAGTTGTGGTATTTCTCTTAATGTTTAATAATTGCTCGTTTTGTTTTTAAATGGTTGTTGTCAGCACAATGCTTAATAGTGCATATGGGATCCCGTTAACTTAAATTTTGCCCGTCCGTGGGTAGTGAAATGATGGAATGCATGCTTTTTCTGTAGCAGTTGCGTTTCTGTGTCTAAAGTCTATACATGTACTACATTATTGAAACCCAAATTTAAATTGATTAAAAACTACACTGAAATATTAGTGTCACGGGCACGTTTGTATGTTTTAGGTGGGCAAATAAAATAAATTTTCGTCTTGGGTCACATCGTAGGTGTTAAATTATAACACTGGCTTACGACTGTCGTAGCGCAAAAATCGATTGGTACCAATAACACGATATCGGCATTGGTCAAGCGTTATCAGAACACAAATGACGTTGCCGATCACCCATGTTAAGGACGTCCCCGAGTAACGACGCCAAGACAGGACAGATGGATTTTAGGTACTCTGACACAGGTTTCAAACGGCAGTAACGAGGTCCCAGACAAGTCCAGGACTGCGTGGTTTCCATCCCAACACTTAGAAATGGTGTCGAAATCATGTTCGCCAATCTCAAATATGGTGGAGAAATGTTGTCGTTACAGATGAATTGAGGTTCACCATTTCCAACAGTGACGGGCTCCAATGTCTGTGATGATTTGGGGTGGAATAACAGCACGGCACCGAACACCTTTGATTATTCTTCAGGGCAACCTCACCGGTGTTGGCTACAGAGATCAGATTCTGGGGCATGTGGTCATTATTTTCCTGCAACGTCATGGCCTGGGATTGACATTTCAACGTTCGTCCTCACACAGCTAGGGTCACGATGAATTTTCTTCACCATAACAATGTCATTTTACTGCCATGACCTGCAATTTCTCCCTGATAGAGCATGTGTGGGATGAAATAGAGCGCTTTCTGCGTCGTCTTCCTCATCCTCCAAAAAACGTTCGTGACTTGGCACAAGATTTGAGGAGGATATAGCAGGCCATTTCCCAGACCTTTCATGCCCAGTTCGTGGACTCGATGCGTCGTCGATGCATAGCTTTGATTCACGGACAAGGTGGTCATACCCGTTATTGACTTTGTGACTTTGACGCCCCTACTTAGTTTTAATCTCCTGACGTCATCGTAACAGATAGTGTTCAGGTCCCGTTGACATTTCCTTATAGGCCGATTATTCAGCTGCTACAGTGTCTGCACTATTTTATTCTTGCTGTGTTGTATTTTAATCCAAAATATATGTTATCCATGCATAGTTTCTTTATTTGGCTAGTATACCTACGTAATTTGTACGCAGTGATACATTAGACGTGAGGGAACCAGATTGAGTTCACAAAAGTTATGTTTAACACACGCGTCTTCAGCCAATTTAAAATCGTCACCAGCATGTCATAATACAGTAGTAATACAGTAATAATATGTAGTATGATTTGACTTAATTGATGCAGTTTTCTTGCTGGTATTCTGGCTACGTGATGAACCATAATCATGTCTCATTGCTTTCTATAGTTATGCTCTGCTTTATTTCTTGTGGTATCCGCACCTGATAAACAAACAGTGTATGTCCCCAACTTGTAACGTCATGTTATGCTTCCCTCCTAGTGGTATCCACACGTGATGAAGCACATTCACAACGGTTCCACCTCATACACTGGCGTCGCTGTACTTTTGCTCCAGGAGTTAGGACACCTGCTGAACTTCAGGTAAAATACACACTCAATCATGCATGTTTTAAATCACACAAACGGGTTTGCTTGGCATTAATAAAAGCATTTGTGTTGTGTTGTTTGTTTGTTTAGAAACTGAAAACTGTTAAATATTCAGTTTAAATAGTACTGTAACATCACACATTGACAATTACAAAATGGAGGAATTGTTATTGTTTGTGTCCCTCTTTTTTGGCAAGTTCCTTAGAACAACACAGTATATGAACCGATTTCTGATACATCAAAAAGATTGTTAACTGGATTAACGGTACTTGTTGTTTTGAGAACAACTACTTTGGCCTTTTGTGTTCACACGATATTAGTGACGACCACTGTCGCCTAACAGTGTCGTGTTGTGAATGACTGATTATTAGACATCTGGTCCGGATTAGACAGTGCTATTTCAACTGTTAATACATAATTAGGACATATAAACTATGTCCTGTATTTTAAAATAATAAACATTTTAAAAAAATGATAATTGGCCACGAAAGTTTGGGGACCCCTAAAAATGTTGTTTATTTTATTAGTGTTTTTTAACGTTTGTATCAGTTACAAGTTTGTGGAACCAGAAGACCAAGAATGGGGACGTGTCGTTGATGGGAAGTGGACGGGATTGATTGGACAGTTGGCATACAAAGTAAACCATCTTTAATTTTAACTAAAAGATTACGAATACTATTAAAACCAATCAAAAAAATTAAAATACTTTTACTGAGTACCGTTTCACAAAGTCATCGTAAATTTACGACGTCGTAAAATATACTTCTTAACAAGTGGATTAGGTTTACAAAAGCAAAAAAATTATTTTAAACTGCGGACTTAATGTAGAAAAACAACGTTTATGGGGAAGTGCACAGAATACAATAATTTGGGAGCATTCATAGACTTAAACCACTTATCCAGTGAAAAAGTGTACGACAACGTTTATTTTTAATAGCTTTTTCAAAATATCATGGGGTCTTTACAAACATTTTAAACAAATCATGTTCAATAATTTTCGTTACTTTCAGAAAGTAGATCTTGTTGCGGCGCCACTTGCAGTTACAGAGAGTAGGAAGCAGGTCATGAACTTCACAACTCCATACTTCTTTGCTCAAACGGGAATGATATTTAAGAAACCCAACCCTAACGCCACCAAATGGCTGACCGTTGCTGCTCCTTTCCGCTTGGAAGTCCACTGCTGTATCTTCTTCTCTCTCATCTTCTCCACTGTACTTCTCTTTGTGTTAGAGGAAGTTAACCCCATGAATACATGGACGGACAACAGGCTGTCAGCAAGACGGACACGATATGGGAAGATTTTCTGGTATTATTTCGGAGCTCTGATGGCAAAGAGTAAGAACGTATGACATTAATTCTTGAGTGTTGCCAACATAATTTATTTGTCAAGACAGTTTTTGGCAGTCACAAACGGAAATGATTTACAGTAGTATGCATCATTACTGACCATCAGGTGCCACTATTAAATAGGCGTTACTTGCTTTTCTGATTGACCTCACCATGCAACTCTCATGAAACTGCTCAAATTGATCATCTGTAGATATGTAAACGGTTCATGACAATATCATAATATGGAGTAGTTTCAGGGTAAGATAAGGGGTATTCGCTTAAAGAAAATATTTATTTGTCATAAACTGTTACATATTAAAACTAGCAGATAAGGAGAATGTTTTATTCTTGCAGTGGGCATAACTAAAACCCAAAACAAACATAATAGTGTATGGACGCTTCAAAATGACAGCAATTTGCAAGTTTATAGAGTTGCTTGTAAAGACGTCTTCACAACCAGAGTAAATAACATGTAAACAGAGGCTGTCGGTCCTATAAAAGTATCACATTACACTGATCTGCATTATTTTATATGGTAACTCCCCTGAGTGTTTACCACTTACCTTTCTGAATATCTTGACCAGGACGCAATTTCACTAAGACGTCATAACTTTAGGTCGTCGTAAACTATGTCACTAGGTTATAGATTTGGTTTACCAATGCAAAAACTCGTTGTAAACTATGCACTTTTCAAAGTAAAACCTGTGTGTGCACAGTTTACAACATACCATGTAGATTACAACTAAATTCCAAATCCATTAAGCCAGTGAAAGAGTTTACGACGTAGTAAAGTTATGACGTCTTTGTGAAAAGGGGGCCAGTTCGTGAATTGTGAAACCTTGATTAAAATGAAAGGTTCAGTATTTGATTTCAGGTGGAGCGTATCGCCCCAATACAATATCAGGTCGGATAGTCGTGACTTGCTGGTGCCTCTTGACCGTCATCTCTGCAGCCACCTTCAGCGGAAACCTGATTTCGTTCTTCACAGACTGGAGAGACAAGATTCCATTCACTACGTTTGCTGGGATGGTGGCACAGGACACCTATAAATGGGGAATTAATGGTGGCACCTTTTTAAGTAGTCTGTTTGAGGTAACTGTAATTGTTTTGTAAAACAAGCATATGCGTTAAATAAACGAGAAAACCAAGTTTTGCTTGTAGGTGATTTTTTTTAAAGTTGTGTAAAAAAGTGTAGTTTAGTTAGAGTATTTCTCAGGGAGTGTCATTCTCTGTTTTGGATTTGTTTTCACTTACAATAAGGACAAAGTCTAATACTGCAACACGTAATGGTTCTAAGATACCAGCCGACACTCTAAGGTTTCACTGTATTAGATAATCACAAATGACGCGGGCTTTCAGTTGAAAACGGCGTTAAGCTTCAACTCACACAAACAATTTTGATTGTTTATTTTTTTACTTTGTCAGTATGACATCTGAGAGAATTTGCCTTTCAATTTTTTTCCTAGAACTCAAGCGACGCCGATTATCAAAAGATTTATGAAGGATTGCAGAAGGACCCAGATTTTACAAGCTTGGATCCAAGAGTACACGAGGCGAGACTTATGACAGGACAATACGTATATATCGGAGAGGAAGACACACTGACCGAGTTGAGAACAAAAGACTGTAACCTGCACATCGTGTTTAACAATTTTAATTTTGTGCAGTATGCTTTTGGCCTTCAAAACCAAAGCGCTTACAGCAACTTACTTTCAAAACAGTAAGTATGTCTGGCTTTCTCAATAGATTAAGAATGGTTGGTGTCCACACCTCTGTGTTTTTTTATTAAAGTCCCAAATAGTAAAATGTAAACCAATGAAAAAAGCTAACAGCAATAGAATGACAAATAAAATTATCAACTGCAGAGCATAATCAAAATCGTTATCTGTGAATATAGATTTCATAGGATATTCTGGCAGTATAAATATAAAAGCTAAGAGCATGAACCACTGAACGTCAATAATCAATTTCTTACTCATTTTTGTAAACATTTTATTGGACTCATCTGTTTGTTTCACAAACGCCATTTTTATAAAATGTGCATACTCCACAAAGACACTAGAAAACATGTATAGAAATTATTCAGCAGATTTCCATTTGTTTGATGAGATTTCAAAAGAAAATCTCATCAAACCAATGGGAATCTGCTGAATAAGTTCTTAATTTTCTAGTGGCACATTGTTTTTTGTTAAACCAATGGGAATATGCTAAATAATTTCTTAATGTTTAGTGGCACATTGTTTTTCGTTAAATATTTTTATTTAAGATAATATTTTAGTGCTATTGCCAAGGTTTCCATTGAAAATTGTTGTTGAGGCTGCACTGTTTACTGTTCTTTAAATTAATTCTTTGGCATTTCAATACCACCAGTCCCATGTTTTGCTTTCATCATTCAGATTTTAGCTTGTCTCACAGCTATTCATCAAACTTAACTTTTCAGAATTTTGCGAATAAATGAAATCGGACTTCCTCGTCAATGGTACAAGACGCTTCTATTTAGTTCGAATTGTGCTGAGGATAAAGGGGCACAGCGAGTGGATATTCAGGCACTCCAGGGTGCCTTTTACGCCGTCGGGATTGGCGTGTTTTTAGCGCTCCTTATATTGCTAACTGAAGTCGTATATGTCAGGAGTGGTGGACATGTCTATCAAACAAATGAATGATTTGTAATACCCTGTCATTTTAGTTCGTGGAATAGGCTAGCTGTGAAATATGTGTGTAGCGTATTTATTTGTAATCAATGCTGTATATCTACAAAGCAGATTGTTGGTAAGTGTTGAATATGTGATTGAATGTCAACGTTAAGTTATGATCAAATTCATACATCAGGTGACAGTCATGTGATTGGATGTCCAAGTATCGTAGAAACGTGAGAATGTTCTGATTTTTCTGGTGTGCAATGCATATAAACTGAATCACAATCTCTTAGTCAATATTTATACAAGACCATTCAACCATTACTAAAGAATTTGATCCCGTCCCACAAACCTTTCGTAAGGCAAATACGTATTTTCTTTCATCAAACAATTATTGAACAGCCAATGGCTGTAATATTGTCCACTCACTCAGTCACACAATCATCCTTACATGTATGTTCTTATCATAGAGAACTTATTACGAAATCACGAAGATGAAATTTGAGACGTCTTAGTCTCTCTACCTCTCTGCCTCTCTCTGTCTGTGTGTGTCTGTCTGTCTGTCTGTCTGTCTGTCTGTCGGTCGGTCTGTCTGTCTGTCTGTCGGTCGGTCTGTCGCTCTCTCTCTCTCTTTGTGTATGACAGGGTTACAGTCGTTTTACAAGATACGACAAGTAAGCATGTACACGTGGTAAACCCATTTAAGAACATATGAAATGAATGGTGTCTACAACTGTTTATGAAAAACAGATCCCTGTTGCCATAGGGAACTCTGTAATGCCATTTAGATTAGAAGAGGCAATCCCACCATTAATCGTGGCAAATGAACATACCAACCAATACCAACAATACCATACCAACAATTAACCAGATGTTTTATTTGTTGTCTTAACACTATATTGCTAATCTACTGGTCTTAATCATCATTTCATTGTTGTTGTAACTGTCTTAAATCATCCGTGTACTGTAACACTTGCTCTCGTATTATTGTTGTTTCAGCTAGCGTTATCACCCGTGAACTTTCATGTTTTCTCATTATTTAATTTTGAGGACAAAATATTTTGAAAATAAATTGGTATCTCCTTAATTATTTACTGGCCCCATTTGCTTCGATGACCTGGGGTGCTAACGGTATGATCAGACAGACTACCTTTTCATCTTGGGTGATCCAAGACTTAGTGTCATGTTAAAAGGACGGGAATTTTAACTTATTCGCATAATGGAAAACTGGCCGGTGTGTCAATATAGATACATCTGTATTGTATGCAATGTTATATAATTTTTAATAAACAATTTCATCACACGTCGCTATTTCAATCTAAATTTCATGTCAATTTGGGTAGCGAATCTCCCAATACATGTACACGTTAATATGTATTGGTAATCTAATCCGCACAGTATTCACTAGAAAAAATATAGAAATTATTCAG
>JAULCD010247014.1:0-10329 GCA_032361085.1 Calliostoma canaliculatum
CAGGGTAGTGAAACATCTTGTAATGGACCAAGCCATGTTTCATAGCTAGTCTTTTTGTTAGCTAAACAATAACTCACAGAGTCAATTTTGCATGTATTATTCTTTGCTTTTCAACTTATTCCCTTTCATTACCTTCAAATCGGAAGCATCTACCACCAGACAGTGCAGATAATTACTTGATAAAATCAGAACCTATCAAATAACACACTTAAAATAATTTAATACGCGAGCAACATAATTAAACAAAATACACCCCTTGCTGAGAATAATCATATCCGTAATTGCCCAAGGTACGATTTCACAAAGCCATCGTAAATTTACGACCTCGTAAACAATAAAATTCAGCCAATGACCGTCGTATATTTACGACCTTGTAAACCATGTCACTGAGCCAGTGGCTCAGTGACATGGTTTACGAGGTCGTAAATTTACAATAGCTTTGTGAAACGGTGCCATGGAGTGGTGTTAGGAGCAGGTTCATTAGTGTGGCCCTGATTCCGTTATCCGTGGCAAGGATTGGATAAACAAAACCTTGAACTCTCTTCGCGGGTCATTGGCCAAACACGTTTGATTTCACATGCCAATACAATTGGATATGCATTCGTATCATGAAATGTTTTTAGGATATTTCTTACAACTCGATATTGATGAATCGCTTTGTAATGCTGATTACGTCAACATTTGTAAATTCACGTTTCGCTTGTGATATTTTGGTTGAAAAAACTTGCTCATTTTCTATTAAAAAGTAGAGTTTCGGTCCAAGTACACACGCTAAATTAGAAATTGATATCAATACAATTATCTCATATATATTACCCTTTGTATGCAATACAAACTCTGTATTGCTGGGAAATACCAATATGCATGCTACTAATGATGTATATTGAGTACAGTTATGTCAATTTTATAATGTCTTATTAGGTATAATCAGGTTATATCAACATTAAAAACTGTTTCATGGTCATGCACCATGACTGTGGAATATTAATATTTTTTTGTGGACAGTTAAGATAAATTAAACAAGTCTATAAATCATTCTTAAGAAAAAGAAATATGACATCGACAAAAATAGAAATAAAATAATAAGTTATTCGTGGCTTAAAAATCGGTTTAACTGTGTTAGTTTCTAAATGATAAAATACGTTGTAAACCGTGTTCTGTCTGAAGAAATAAAAGCAATCAGGAACCAAATCCATGACTTCAGTAATGGGCGCGAGCAAACGGTCCCAAGCTAACACTTTCATCAACTGTAGATTATAAAACATATCGTTCTTGTCCTATTTCTGGAAATATCCATCTTTCTTTCCAATGTTGTAACACTTGGTCCGGATTGCCTGTGCTGTTTTCTCATGGTAATATATATCAGTCAGGAAGCCAGTGTGACAGCTCCTTCTGACAAAATTGCACGCAGAAGGGCATTGGGGATCGCTTTTCTATGGTGTAGCATAATTGCCATCATGTGGTGTGTAAAAAGGAAGCAACGTCGTACGACGGCAACATCAGCGACGGCGTAAACAACGTCAGGAAAAAGCATGGACATACTATTAATACGACGAAATTACAAACGCGACGACAACGGCGACATCGAGGGCGACAACGCACGCGACGTCGCCCTCGACGTCACTGTTGCCGTCACTATTATATTTTAAAAATTGAATTCATATTTCATGCAAATAATTTATGTGAACGCGAAGGCGACATCACCGGAGACATCGTAGTTGCTGTCGTCACCGGGGTTGCGTTTGTAATTTCGTCGCATTTCAAGTTTTGTTATGCTTAAGCGCAAATACACCTTATACGTCGCTGTCGTCGTAGCACGACGTTGTTTTATTTTCACAGCCTCGCGATGGCAGTTATAGTACACCATACATTTCCCATGGGACAAGCGACTTGACAGATTGCTGGTGGTAAGAATCAATAAGATGGATTTACAGACTGTCTGTCAGCAAAAATAAATGAAAGTGTCCGTCTGACTGCATACCACTCATGTCATACGTTTGGATAGCGTTCAGCGCATCATATCATGTTATTTTATGTCAGTGTAACTTGGTTTTGGTGTCTATGCGCACAATACAACAAACATTAGCTTGACATATTTGAATGGCAATTAGAAGTGATAAGAATAATTCAGGGACTTTTCAGGATGTCGGTTTCTTAATGTGTATACACAGCGTTTTGAAGTATGTGCGTTACTCCTTCGTTACGTGAATAATTGACATGATGAAGGAGTAAGCATATTCTTCAAAACGCTCTTTCAATGTCATCATATTTATGTCATCCCCAATAGCCCAGCCTATATCGCTATAACATTTAAATACATACCCTGGACACATTCCCACAGTCGCCTTGATAAGAATATTACGTATGTATCGTCCTCATTGTTCAATCAAAGGCTTCAAATAAAGGTTATTTTCACTTTAAATTGAAGAAAATGTTTGTTTGCGAAAGACGATAAATTAACAAAAAGCTAATTAGTATTGTGAAGTATGGCAAAGCTGATATGTTATGTTGCAAATTTAGTTGGACATAAGCCTGTTTGGAAAATGTCCAATACATGACTATTTTTTAACAGCGTAACTGAAATCAAAGCATTCACGGCGAATGTTCCCACGGTAAATAAAATATACCATAGCCCTGTATTTCAAGGGTTTATTGATGTGTGAACACAAACATGCTTTCTTCTTTATTTGATTTTGAGAGTGTTGGTCGGAGATTGATACTTGTACCGATTCGATCGCTGGTCGCGTCCCAGCAAGACAAATAAGAAAAGTTGCACTTTTGCGATGAGGTATCTCAGGGACTGGTCGGCTTGGAATACTTGTTACTGTGTCTAAGTGAGCAATCCAATAGTATTCTTGTGTACTAGAATGGCAATTGTGGCGTGTAAATATAAAGTGACTTTGTGCGTCAGGACCCGGGAAAGCGACGACACGAACAAGATTTAAACGCAATAACAATCCAAACGCGACGTGTCGTTCACATTTGTACAATATTGGATAAAATCCACACTTAAAAATATAAAAGCGACGGCGACGTCAAGGACGACATAGTTGGTGACCTCTTCTACGATGTCGTATACGATGTCGCGATTGTATTCTTGTTGCATTTAAAGTTTTGTTCGCGCTTAAGTTTCATGTGTACAAGCTACTACAATTATAATCACCAGTAGGTACACGGATCTTTACGTTGTGTTGATAATTTCTTCTTTAAAATGTATGTTTAAAGAGAATCTCTGCGACAAAGGTAATTTATACAATTTTTAATATTATTGATCATATTATTGAGTATGTACATATTAGTATCTTATTTGTAATCAAGACAGAACCGCACCTCAGTAATTAGCTCGTACTGTATGTTAAATTATGAGAAAAGGTTATCTACATAAATGCTTGTTTACGTAACTACCCATACATTCTATTAAACTTGTGAGCACCTTCATTAAAAACAATGTATATAAATTATTCAGCTGATTTCCATTGGTTTGATGAGATTTCCAACGGAAATCTCATCAAACCAATGGAAATCTGCTGAATATTTTCTACAGATGTTTTCCAGTGTTTGTCTTAGTGATGGTGTATGGTGTCCTGGAGGCCTGTCTTGTCTTTAGCTGTTGGGAAAATATAGCAGACTATTTTGATAACCGCGTTCTGTCATTTAGAAGTTGCAAACCAGACACGTCTATCAGCTTTCCAGTTCTTGTACAGAAGGTCATTCCATATTCAGAATACGACCTTGACATTCCCAATGTGCTGGTACAACTCCAGCGAGGGCAGACAATCAATTTCAATGTGTAATAGGCAGTGCATAGGCCAAATCGACGTCAAAATTACCAATGAGTTCTGTGTCAAACTTGTTAACTTTAATTTTACGTTTTCACATTTTGAATTGTGGACAAGGGTGTCTTCAGCTAAAAGTATCTCTTTTTTATTCAGAAATATTTGCAACTTGAAATTGCCAGAAATAAAATTTGAATATTTTTCAGAAAAGAAATGATCTATTGGGAACATCAATAACATAACAATGAGCATGTTCAGAAAGACTTTCTGTGAACGTCAACACGGAAAATACATATTTATGGATTTCAGACGTGTGTTTATCAAATCTCAAGCAAAGGTGCACCAAGGTCCCGCTTTACAAATCTGTAACAAACTTAAGACGTCGTAATCCATGCAACTAGGCAATGGGTTTGGTTTACAAATGTCACAAATCTTTGTAAATTGTGCAATTTCAAAACTAAAATGGTGCAATTTCAAAACTAAAATTGTGCAATTTTAAAACCTAAACCAAACAAATTAACCCAGTCGCATGAATTACGACGTCGTAAATTTACGACCGATATGTGAAAACACACAATTAAAAAACTAGGCAGTGAAAAAGTGTAAGAATAAACACATTACAATTATTGTAAAGATGTTGTTAATATACTCCTCGTTAGAGATAAAATAATGCTATTGTTACGACCTCCACACTTACAACCTGCCCTGATAGATCAATAAAATAGTACATAGTAGTTTGGTATAATATTTATTTTTATGAATGGTTTTTAATACTATTGCCCACCGCCAAACAAAAAAGTGCCTAACAGATTGTAATTTGACATAAAACTGTGACTATTGTCTGCTGTTAAAATCCTATCCCGTAACAACTTGTCTGAGCGACATTTGGAAACTGTGATTATGGTAAATGTACATATATGGATTACAACTTCTTGGTTGTTGAGCAAACAAGAAGTTGCAATCTATATATTCAGATTTAAATGTCATATTTGCTTTTATCAAACAATGTATTGCAGTATCGCAGGATATGTTCTCAAGAGCCTAGTTAGGTTGGGATTTGGACAATAAACCGGCCGAATGTTCGGCTTAGGACTCTCACAGACAAAGATCTATTCATTTGTTTTGCAAAGCTTGTAAATGGTCTTAATAACACATAGCGATCATATGTAAACATGTAAGTTAAACGGAAGTTATTTCCAACCGGTTTAAGTAAAGACAAATACCAAACTAAGTATGCTGACAAGATAGTCGTTAAACATAATATTTGATGGTACTTTATATTAGCATAATTTGTCATTGATTGTATTATGTTACGGGTCAAAATATAGTATCTATTTTGGTTTTATAGTTCGTAATGTCAGTTTATATACAGCAAAATATATAACATTTACGTCAGTGATGATTTCTGATGTTCACGGAAAGTGGGCATGTCCTGCCCTACCAGTAGCACTCGCACATACAAAACTTCAATTAAAGTTTAATGAAAATTAACACGATATGTTAAAGGAGATGAACAAAAGTCCTATTTTTTTGTTTTCAGAAACATTCTCACACAAGCACCGTCAGTTATGAAATGTCTCAGTTACAGATTATAGCAAAGCAGATATACTATAGTCGTTAAAAATCCGATTTAGTTATCAGTTGGCCTAGCAAGTCATAAGCAATTGCCCTCATCAACATGTTTGTTAGAACCGGGGCGACATTCGAAACCTACTTACAGAATCACAAAGCGTTTAGGAAATCAAGCTATCAAATAATTAGCATTTCCTACTGATATACCCAAGCAGGGTACCCTTTCACAAATATATCGTAAATTTACGACATCGTAAACCATGTCATAGGCTGACAGTTCTGTTTTACAAATACCAAAAAATGTTGTTAAATGTGCACTTTCCAAAGACAAACCTGTTTTTCTTTGGAAAGTACACATTTTACAACAATTTTGTTTGTATTTGTAAGAAAACATATCTGTCTGGTGACATGGTTTAAGAAGTCGTAAACTTATAATGGTTCTGTGAAATGGAGCACAGGTCTCGAACTGCGTTCACTAACTTAATAATTAGGCTTCATGTGAGAATGATGAGAATTGACTCTGACGTTTGATTAGCAAATTGAATTACAGAGATTAGATGTGTAAAAAATCAATGCCGATGAAACCACCTACATAATGAATGCTTTCAGTGTAAGAAAAACTGTGGTCACTAAATTAGATTAGGAAATACAGACAATATTTCCTGCAATGTATGTAACAAATACAATACGACACAGCACTACCGTGCACTGAACACAGTTTTATACGGAAGTAAACATATCTGAAGAAGAATGATGAGGAAATACGTCATGATAGAAATATGAGTCTTAATTCCTAAACGAATAACCTTTTGAGAGCCGAGGCCAATATTTGTCATTTCCAATGTTTAATGCCAGTCTAAAAAGGCTGCTGAATGACTTGTGACCACCTTGTGATGTTGGAAACCTATCCTGTAATAATTTGTTTAAAACAAATTTTTAAACAAATTATCGCAGGATAGGTTTTCAACAGCTTGTCACAGTTGTAATCTCGTTTACGATCAACGTGACGCTCTAAGAGTTAAAAGACATAAGTTATTGATTGACCATTTATCTAATAAACAAGTTAAAGTCTAATGTATGTTAAATGTTTAAAATAAAGATTGCATTGTGTGTTATTTTGTTGTATATTAGAGTAAACACATTTACTTCTCCATTATATGTTTTAGAACCGAGGAGCCCTTAACAAAAATAACTTCTACACAGTGGGTGCATGGGTATGGTTTACACACTAACCACTTTCTAGAAGATTTTTTTCTTGAATGTGCCTCGTTCGGAACAATTTTGGTATTTGCAAACCAAATCCTTCCACCAATTTACATGGTACATGAAGCTGTAGCGTTTCAGTGGCTTGTGCAATGGTATATCCGTTTCCAAACACCTTATTCCCTGAGCAATTTGCACGCCAACGGATGTGTCGATTTTTTAGTCATGATGAGTACTTACGTCCATGAAGCGCAGTAAATGATGAAAAACGTGTTTACTTTCCGTTAAATATGGGGGAAATGTAATTTAAGTAGCAAAACATGTAGGGTAGTGATATTAGACGCCGAAAATGTTTCACGTCCGGCAGTTTAAAGGAGTTTGGAAAAAATCCCAAAAATGTCAAGAAGTGTCTGAAATTTTGTTTTTTTGTGCTTATTTGTAAAAAAGTGTGCTGTTACAATTATTATGATGTAACTTTTTCCAATATAAATGATAGTATTTCCGTGGTAAAAACTTTTTAAAATTTGAATTTAGTTATAAAATGTTAAAATGATCATAAGTTAGAAGGATTTTTTTCTTAAAAAGTTGAAAGTTTATTATAATTGGTCAGCTTTATCTCAAACCAGCATAGGTCCCTGTAAAACATAAGCATTATTGAATATACATTCTAGTAATTCAAGCACGAAATGTTCAACTGTCCATTTCCATTATTTGTCTTTTTACAACGTTTGCGCGATTGTGTGCATGGTTGAGTGCATTGGTTTGAATCTGGCACGGGACCCAACCATGAAAAGTGACGACTTGTATTTTACATATATACTGTAGGATGTCTTGTTACAAAACGCATTTCAGACTATGACATTGCATTTCTATAAGCCAGCATTACACATAGCTGAAAATCTTTGGAAACTTGGCTACATGTAAAATTTCCATAACCATCCGAAAACGCAAACTAAATAGCTTCTTGTTATTTTTTAGATCATTTCAACAAGCTGCAAGAACTGGGTACAATAACATTTGTTTTACAGCAGCAGTCTGACGGCAGGTTACTTTTCTGCTCATCTTGCTACGAGGATACTGTCATTAAAACACCCACGCTAACATGGGTCGATAACTCCACAAGGCGCGCTTTTTAACAAATCGTCGTTCATTTCGGACGCTTTAAACTGCCACAAGACAAATTAGTTGACATACAAATGCTAAATATCATTATAAACTGGAATTTCCAATGAAATAGTTTTAGTATTTTACAAATGCCTGAAATGGTTGTAAACAGTGCACTTTACAAAGAAAAACTTGTTTTTCTTTGTAAAGTGCACAGTTGACAACCATTTTGGGCATTTGTAAACCACCTCTATACGTACATGTACAAGCAGTCATGTCCGTCATCTATTGGCACTCTTGCAAATACTAAACATGAAACAATTATTCTGTTTAAAAGAACCTTAACTGTGTTTTACGATTTTAATTATTCATTGATATTTTGTGTTCTTTTAATTTATATTTCTTCTAAAAGTGTCAGCGACTTTATCATTGGTTTGGTTGAATAAACAAATCAGAACCCTTTGGTAATTTACTAAGACATCACTTGAGATAAGACCTTAAATGTCTCAAAAAGTAATTACAACTTAATTCAGGATGGAATTTCATTTTCAGAAGTGGTAAAAAATATTGTGAATAACCATTATGCATGTATAAGCAAATTTGGTGACAATTTCATTACAATAATTAAAATAGAATCATTATTATTTGGGAATTGTATAAAAACACACAAGTACATACATTTTTTTATAACGATGATAATCATATTACATAAAAAGAAGTATGGTCATGTGAAAAATAATTATCTGTTATTTTCAATAGGTGATAATAATTATAGTCGTCATTATAAAATTTTCCGTTTTATCCTTGTTCTAAAATATTAAGACAAATGTAAAATAAAATTAAGTTAATTAAACTACTCTTTTTCATTTACAAACTGAAATCCCAATTGCTAATATTATTTACCGAGAAACTTCAATTCCATTGGAAATTATTCTGTGTAAATTTATATGTGATGAACAAGATCATACTACAACGTCCAGGTGCCCGTCCCACAAAGTTACCGTAAGCTAAGATCGATGTTAGTCAATATGTCTTCGAGACCATAAAGCATTTCCTCTTCTGAGTGTTGAGCCAAACATCTCAAGGGAGCTGGAGAAAGAGCATGGTCATGTTCCACAAAGTACTCGTTGGTCTAAGACGTTTTAACTTTCATCTTAGCGCTCTCGTCACGAGAGCGCTAATATGAAAGTTAAGACGTCTAAACATTACGAAAGCTTTGTGGAACGAGGCCTCTGCTGTTGACCATGTTGCCAAACATCAGAAGGTGAAGGGGAACTAGTGATGTGATTTACCACATTACAAACACATCCGACAGCATTGCAGGGAATCCGATTATTCTCACAGACATTCCCCTGTGAATGAGTGACTATTTGATAAGTGATAACTGGGTGTTTGGCATGGAACAAATACAGTTCCCAAAGGAAAACGGATCCAGACAAGGATTTTCAGAGAAACAATAAGCGTAAGCGTGTCACGGAATCTAATGAAGATGTCGTTCTGTTCTTGAACCTTTTGAGAGTTCCAGAAGGAGGCTGGTTTGAACAGTGTTTTGGCGCATGTTTCTGTAAGTCTTCAAGCTGGTGTTAGTTGCACCAATTAGCACTTGTCTCTTATATTCGATTTACAAATTTACAAATGGGCTTATATGTTTGGTTTACAAATGCCAAAATTGTTGTAAACCATGTACATGCAACAACAACAAACATTTTGGCAGTTGCACAGTTTACAATGATTTGAACTTTTGTAAACACCACGAACTGGCCTATTATATGAGGTTGCGAGAACGTCATTTTCATTCAAGAGTCGTTCATGTCAGGAAGAGTCATTTGCTAACAGATTAAAAAATATCTCGTATTAGGTGTAATGTGTTTTGACCAAAGCAAATTGATTTTGAAATCGATAAAATGTTGAATGAACGAACACAAGCTCAATGCATGTTCGGAAATACCCAAAAAATGGACAAACATGTTGTGCTCTAACGGTAGCACGCACCATGATGCATATCATGTTATTCTATTTCAATTTAACGCGAATTTGCGTGAAAAAACCCACGTCATGTTAAAGCAATATCTGAAAGAGTTTTGCTATTATGCTTATCAACGTTATTTTGGTAATTATTTTATACTACAAAATACGTCAGTGAAATACGTCGATTATAAATATGCGTTTTTATCTGGCATTTAATTACTGACCGACATTGGCAATATCAACTCTAGCCGCTAACGACAACCCGGTTGTTTTTCATGTTAAAAAGCCTTAGCAGCCCACTTTTTTATTTAAGCGTTTTAGATTAAGTGTGAGATTTCTATTTTCTGTTTTCACATTGCCAGTGTAATCAGTTTAAACTACATGTGTCAAAAGTTAAAGTCAACATGGGATTTGAGCGAGATATTTGTATTCAACATAATGCGAAACAGATTTGACAGCGATTTCCCTCTAATAGCATATAAATCAATACAATATTCAGCTGCATTAACATTGTTTTAACTGTTAGAAAATAATACTCGTTAAAATATCTTTTTACGTTGTTTTTAAAAAGAAATTATTCGTGCAATTGAAAAGAAATTGTAAAACAAATGTGCTGGAAGAGTTTTGCATATTATGCTTATCAACGTTATTTTGGTAATTATTTTATACTACAAAATACGTCAGTGAAATACGTCGATTATAAATA
>JAULCD010247125.1:0-10328 GCA_032361085.1 Calliostoma canaliculatum
CGGTACTCAGTTGATATATACACAAAACATGACAAAATTTTAGGAGTACAGCGTTTCACCATCTCAGAGTTGATAGATGACATCATTAAAACACATCACAGGTATAGAAATATGTGGTACAAATTATTTAAAAACAGAATTCAATTATTTTATACCTGACCCAACTTAAACAAAGCTACTGTCAGTTTTTTCTCTAACATTGCTGTGGAAACATCAAGGTCCAAAACAAAAAAGGTAAAAAAAACCTGGGGCGAGTACAACTCAAAACTGTTACCACCTTGTGCTGTTGAAAACCTTTCCAGTAATAATTTGTGTGAAAAAGCTCCTGTAGAAGCTCTTTTACACAAATCCTTACAGGAAAGGTTTTCAACAGCCAATTTAGGTTGGAGTTTGGACATTGAAATTGACAAGTGGTTTTGTGTTCAACACTTTATGGATTAAGCCTTGATCCAAAGCATTAAATCTTGTGTAGGTAACACAAACACCGGAATTGTGATTGTGGTGTGCTGCAAATCAGTCATTGCATTCCAGATTAACTGTCAATCAACTGAAATGCTAATGGATGAAGACCCAACCCTTTTGGAGACAAATCAGCTGGCTAGGAGAATTTGTGAAAACTGTTGTCTATTGGTAATCATATGGGATAAAGAACGGAAATGCTTGGTTCAACCGACATAAGCCCTCAAAGTCAATGGCCGACCTACATCAGACCCAGATGGCCCCACAGGAGCAGTCTACCAATTATCTTGTGATTGTGGTGCCACTTACATCATCGAAACATCAAGGCCAGTACCAATCAGAATAAAAGAACACAAAAATTCAGTTCAGAAACAAGATTCAAAATCCGCTATCTCAGACCACATCAAAGACCATCCTAACCACACTATTCATTGGTAATCCCCTGTAATCACGCCAACTACAAGATCATAAAACTACAAGAAGCCATCAACATCAAAAGATTCCAACCAAGCATCAATAGAAATCAAGGGAAAACCAATTTAACTTCGATTAATTTTGTTATGCCATTTAGATAGTGACAAATACAATTATATGTTATATTTAGGATCACACTATCGAAGTCTCCGTGGACGAGTGGTTAAGGCGTTGGGATGCTCAGTGCTGGCGATTTGGTGCCTGACTCTGAGGGTGTGGGTTCGAATCCTGCACGGAACTCACGCAAAGTGATAGAATAGTCACTTTTTCAGATAGTGTGATTATAAATATATCATATAGTTATAGTATCCACGTAATCAAATTTAACTTATACAAATAAACGTACTAAATTGTATACTGTTATTAATGTGGTGAACGTTTATTGTCTTTTTTGCTTTAGAAAATGTTGACACTCACAAGAATGTAATGACAATAACAATAAATATTTGTGTATCACAGGTAATTAATAATTTATTAAGCTTAGTAAAAATAATCATGGATTGGATTGATTCATTAAAATTAATGTTTAACAACTAAACGTGTCTATATTGAATCTCTCTTGTAATTAAAACTAAATGTTGATAGTAGAAGATCAAACAGGGTTGTGCACTGTTCAATCATGGAGGCAAACACTATAACACAAGCTGCTGGCTGTTGAATGTGTTAACACACCAATGTATCCGGCTTCCCCAAGTTGACTTTAATAAGCTGCCATCACCAATCCATTATATGAAATATTATAGATTGCTACTTTTTTATTTTGCTACTTTTTTAATTCTAAAGGTCAACTGACGAAGGGGCAAAGACTAGCCCCAAAAAGTCGTGTTTAGAATTAGATAAGTTGCAATTTTTGTTAAAACATATTCAACGGTTATCGAGTTCTCCTTGAAACCTCTATTGAGACAAAGTCCGAACTGTTTCCATGGAAACAGAGAAAACTAATAATCACAAAATTCCTAAAACAGTAAAAGGCATCACTTCAGCACCTGATTGATCAACCTGCAAAGTTTTGTTGAAAAATTAGGAATGGTTTTCGAAAGAAAAAAAATGTCACGGACGCACGGATGCATGGACTGAGTTCATTTTATTAACCCCTGCAAAACGCGTTGCGGGGAATAATTAATTGCTACATTATAAAATAAAAAAAGTGGAAAATGAAGCTCTTATAAACAATAGCTACTATAAAGTTTAAGCTTATGTGTACCTAACACTAGTCATTAAGATTAAAAGGAGTATTAAAAATGTAACTGAGAATGTAATCATTACTCCATCGATTTTTGTGAGGTTTCTCACGAATTATCATTTAAACATTTAAGATTCTTTAAAAGCATTTAGAACTTGGTGTCATTGTAACATGAAATATTATGGATTGCAATTTCTTTACTTGTGAAGCACGACGTTTCTGGGCTAGTCCTGGTCCCTTTATCAGGTCACATTAAGCTGACAAAGGGGCAAGGACTAGCCCAGAAACGTCGTGCTTTACCATTAAAGAAAATGCAATTCATAATATTTCATGTTGTCACTGGAACTATTGTTTTAGAAATAGTTTTCCTCATCACCTTTCAAGGCTTATGTATCAAGGTTAGAATTATTGTTTCTCTTGCATCAACTCGGAACAGTTTTTAAACACACTGGATATAACACCTAAAAGTAATTGAACCAAGGATGCCGTTTCCCAAAGCCATCGTACTTTTACGACGTCGTAACTATCTCCCCGAGCCCATAGGCTAGGTTTCCCAATGCCAAAAGTATATATTATCGAAATTTCAAACGACCGTTCATATTTAGGCAACCTCTTGTGACGTCACCTCATGAAAACTGGGCAGTTATACGGCCGCCTTGCATCGAGCATGGTTCTGCAGCATCAATGGCTGCCAAATCGAAACTTTCTGAATCCTATTGTCGTTCCCCAATTAGATAATATCTCTCTTGCCTCCAGACCAGTGTTCATGGATGATCACGCCAGACCCCACCGTTCCACTGCAGTGTACAACTGTTTACACACTGGCCAAAAGTTGGTAACGCACTAACTTTTAGTAGTTCATTTTATGTACCAACTGCTGTGAGCATGTGTTTGATCCTTTTGTTTATTCGATGAACACCACCAGATGAACACTTGGCAATACGAGCCAGCTGTTTAAATCGTTTACCGAACTCGCCTTTGGGGTACATGATGATGAATACTTAAGCACGAGCCTTGCACGTGCTTAAGTGTTCGTCACCTATGCACCCCTCAAACTCTGTCAATAATTATTATATCTACCACAATGCTGTGGAGAGGTGTGGCCCCTTCACATGTCAGGGACTATAGCAAAACGCGCCTTAATGAATTTGCCAATTCTGTGGTTATTGTATTACCAAATGTCTGTTCTTTGATAATCTGTCTCATTCACGGCAAGTCTCCTTTGCCATAGTCTGTCAGTTCGTATATGTCACATACACACTGCGTCCGCCTCGACTGGGACGCTTAACTGCGTTTCCTATGTATATAACGATATCTGTACAGACGGACAATACACGATCTACACTGGAAAAATGTATAAAAAAATTATTTAGCGGTTTTCTATTGGTTTAATGAGATTTCTTGGTTTGGGATACACACAAACCAACGACAGCAAACAGACAGACGTTGGTATGTGTGTGTTCTCATTGGATAAATGAGTTAAAACAAATGTCAGTAATT
The DNA here is from genome assembly GCA_032361085.1 of Calliostoma canaliculatum. NCBI lineage: Eukaryota > Metazoa > Mollusca > Gastropoda > Trochida > Calliostomatidae > Calliostoma > Calliostoma canaliculatum. The sequence continues at coordinate 3,617 of JAULCD010247125.1, forward strand.
ATTCCCAAAATGACCCCAAATGAAATTAAACTAATTTATGGAAAAGCGATACACTATTATTTTGATTTGTGAATGACATTATGCAATCCCGCATGCAATACTGAGTTCAAAAGTTCAGTTTACAAATGCCTAAAATTGTTGATAACTATGCTTTCCAAATAAGGACCGGTACACAATTTACAACAATTTCCATTCGTGTGAACGGAACCCATCGGGAAGCGAATCTAGCAAGTGCAAACTTTGCTTATTAAAGACTTTCTATTAAGTAAAAAACCATACATATTTAAGAGTGTATAATATTCACAACCAGCCTGCACATTTATCAAAATAGTTTTAGGTAACGCGAGCATGATGAAATGCTACCTATCCCGAGGGTAAAACTTGTCCCTACCTGCCCGTCAGTGACCCCTGTCTGTATTCATGCGAGACCCCAGTGAGAATATCAACTTCCTTCCAATCGATTATGGAAAAATTCACATTAGATTTGTGGACGTTTAACTGAACATTTGTTTATTCAGGGTAACATACATGCACTGCTATAACACAATAAAGTAATGGCTGCATCCACTAAAAAACTAATATATTGTCAGTTGTGTTTAGAGGGATTCATATTTGCTACAATTGATTATTTTTAAAAAGTCCGTCAAAACACACGATACTAAACACACGATTGCATCGTGGCAGAAATATCTGGAAGACATGGTCGACAGCTTTATATGTAAATAACGTCAATTTAACGTTGTTAATGACATGAATAAAGATAGATCTCAACATCGTTACGATTGTCTGTCGTGATGTAAAAACAATGTATGACCTTAATAAACATGGGCAATTGATATAACATGAAATGTTATGGATTGCAACTTCTTCAATTGTAAAACACGACGCACGACGTAAAGCATATGTCCCAAAACGTCGTGTCTTAAAATTGAAGAAGTTGCAATCCATAATATTTCATGCTTGCGCTTCGTCAGGTTTTCTGACAATACTAATACTTTTCAATCTTGCGTTAGTCTATTACATGGCGATATTGGTTTAATTAACTTCAAAACTGGTTTACTTGTGTTATGCAAATATGAACTTGAAAATAAACTTACGTCGCTGCAAACATGATAAAAGAAGCTGTACTTCCATATTTTGGTCATCTTGACATAACCTTCTAAATGTCATTCAAAATTCAAGTGACACGTAATAACGCTTGACATCAAACTACTTAACATTTTACTTGTATGGAGTGACCCACAATTGCACTGTATTACAGTACAGCTGACATATTATTACTTGCCTTTGGATATTTGAGCCCCATTCAAAAGGGATCTTGGGCGATGAGTGATTTATATTTTAGCACTTATGATCAACTTAGCCTAAAATTGCTTTGAGGAACGGGTTCTTGCTTTGCAAAAATCAATTATTATTAACTAGATGGTGTTCAACTTGTTTTGATTGACAGTAAAGTGCGATATAGTTTTAAAGAAGTTATCTTAAGTGGCGTGTCTAGGATTTTTTTGTCTAAATTTCGCCTATCCCAATTAATCCCTCTCCCACCATCACTGCCTGTCTGTTTATGCGGCTCACGGAAATATACAGGTCAAGCTACTAGTGAGCCGCACGGTAAGGGTTAAAACAATACCCTCTTGCAGAACGACTTTTCCAATTATGTTAAACTGATGGAAAAAGAAAATATTGTTGTTGATAATATACAAAAACACCTTAAGAGTTATTATATGTGTAACTAGTGAAGTGGGAATGCCTGACGGTGATCAACATTGACATTTGATGCTGCATTGTAAATTATACAGTTAACTCGGCCTAAATATTACAGCGTCAATGTTGTTTTATTGACATAATCAGTCTGGCAAAATAATATGAAAAGTAGCAAACAGGTGTAAAGTGGTATCAGAGCTTTCATACTAGTATTATTTGATATTAAGCCAGACTAATAAACTGGTCCAAATTATTATTATTTAAGACAACGTAAATATTATTTTACATTTATACTCTTGACAATATATTACTTGCCAGCACTTCCATTTACATATTCAAACATGTAAATATCATTACATGACTACCATCCCTAAAAAACATTATACAATATGATGTGCTTAATAAATTGCAACAACAAAAGGAAAACAGACTTATAAGCTTCAATGTGATCCTGCTTTTAAAATGTTTAATACTCCTTTGAATACACTTTTATTATACTTTTGAGTACTTACCTGCAAATGTTTTATTTATAAGGTTGTATTTGGGTAACCCAGATTAACCCTTACCAAGCGGTTCATGGAAATATCCGGGTCAGGCTAATAGCCTAACCCAGATATTTTCGTGATCCGCATTGAAAGACGGGCGGTAATGTTGAGTGAGGCACTAATTGGAATAGGCGAAATTCTCAAACTATGCCGCACGGTCATGGTTAATGAGCAATGTTCAAATAAAATAAGGTATTGCTTAAAGCAGAAGCAAACATGGGCGTTGCATGGACCAAATTGTTTCTTGTTCTGGAAAGTGCGGACAGAGAGGGTGATCAGGAGTGCAAGCTAGGACTCAATTTGTCAGGACATGCTCAATTTGTCAGGACATTGCTACCTTCGAGCCAGAGACCATAAACGATGTTGTTGATGAGGAGGGGTGGAACGTTGTCAATACCATTCCTGATGCAGACCTTAGTACAGCTGCCATCTTGAGACGAGACAGTCCACAGACAAGACTCCGACAATGGATTTAATCCATCAATGCAAACTTAATTGCTGAAGAAGCGGGTCTGCTGTTAGCTCTTGTCTTATCCCGCGTTCTTTATCTGAATAAAGTCTGAATAAAGTGGAATGCCATCCTGTAAAGACGTTTCTATCTTATTTAAGCTTTCTACTCTTAAACAAAAATTCAAAACTTATGACAATAGGATCGTTTCATTCTTTGCTCTAACGTTAAGATGTGATCCCAATCTTGGTCCGACGAATAGTAGACCAACATCAAATTATTTGGCTTAGAGTGAACTTAATGTTTTGAACGTGAACATACTAGTTTATAAAGAGAACAACGTGCTCTCTTGAAACCCATAAGGATATTATGTCTACAAGCTCTCGAAGAGACCACAGTTGTGTGAAAGAATCTATGAATAGATGATAACTAAACAACTTACATGTACTCTTTAGATAATCAGTTAATATGACAAAACTAATAACTGTGGGTCCTGTTCTAAAACCTATCGTAAGCTAATATTAACATTAGTCAATATTTGGTCATAATCGTTGAAAACCATAGGGAGCTGGGAACAGAGTGAGGTCTTGTTTCACAAACTCTCATATAGCTTAGGTGTCTTAACTTTTATATTAGCGCTCTCGTTACTAGAGTGTTAACCCTTACCGTGCGGCTTACGGAAATATCCGGGATAGTTTCGCGAGCTGCATAAAAAGAAAGGCAGTGATTTTGAGTGAGGCACTAATTGGGATAGGAAATTTATTTTTTTTAAATCCTGGACACACCACTTAAGATATCTTCTCCAAAACTATGCCACACGGTAAAGGTTAAAATAAACGTTAAGACGTATTAGACTTATGATCAATTGTGGAACGGGGCCCTGTTCCTTTACCAGTGATTGTTCTAAACTTACACCAAATGAGAATGAGTTATACAAAATGGTCAACTATTTGAGGGACGGTAATAAGTGGTTAGGCATAATTCATTTTTATGTGTACCTCATGAAGGGGCAAGCTTATGTCCCGAATCGTCGTGTAAACATCCGCACAAAAAGTTGACATCAAAAGACCCTGAGTTATAATAACACATAAACTATTAAAACAAGTACTTATAGTGGTTTCTTAATTATATTAATCACACTTAAATATAACAAATGATTTAACATGCTTATAACTTGTTTAACGAAATAATGCATTCTCGTAGACAGACTACACATATATAACAAGACGACAAAGTCATCAATATACCTCATAGTCAATAGTAAAATATGAATGCAGAGTTTTGTTGAAAAATATTTAACGATTATCGAGTTCTGTTTCAGAAACGAAATGAAACCCGCTTTTGAGACAAAGTCCAAAATGTTTTCATGGAAACATAGAGAATTAAAAATCACGAAAATAGCAAAAGGCACCACTTCAGTACCTAGCTAATTGATCAACCTGCAAAGTTTCGTTAAAAATATTAAACGGTTTTTGAGTTCTGCTCCGGAAACGAAATGCACCTATTTTGATACAAATTCCAAACTGTTTCCATGGGGGAAAAAAACAGAAAAAAAAAATCTCAAAATTCCCAAAATAGCAAAAGCCACCACTTCAGCACCTAATTGATTTACCTACAACACTTTTCAAGTTCTGCCCTGGAAAAGAAAAATTTGCACGGACGGAGTCCATTTTAATAACCCCTGCAAAACGCGTTGCGGGGGATAAAAAAGGTTTTGTATTGTCACCAACACATGCATGTTTCAATAAAGCTTTACATAACATGGGCATGGTGTATCCATGTCTGGTTCGCCCCACCCCTAAGGGAACTATAAGTAGTATTACCGTCGCTTAGATCCCACAAGTACCTATTATGTGTGAAGGAGTGTGACGGAGCGTCATGACGCTCCTTCACACATAATAGGCACTTGTGGGTTCCAAGCGACGGCAATACTACTACCATGTTTGTTTTCACGTGAGAACCAAGCCGAAGATATCAACATTAAAACAATTAATTTTATGACAGTTCACATTAGACTTGTTTACGTTAAACTAAAGTTTACTAATTGAGGATAACAAACAACGGCAAACAGCTACCGCTGAAATACAGTAAACAAATGGCTTTATCCAATGAAAAGCTAATATATCATTCTTTTTCTTTAGAGGGATTCATATTTGCCACAATTGATTATTATGAAATACATGATGTCCATTATCTTGTTGTGATTGAAGTGAGAACGAAAACACGATCGCTTCGTGGCAGCACTATCTCAAGGACATGATCGACAGTTTAACGTGGTTAGAAAATAAATATTGTTGATCGCAGGCATAGAAATAAATCTTAACATTATTAGGTTTGTCAACAGCGAATTGCGAAGAGTTCTTGACGGACAATGCTTGATGGTAATCAACACTGACATTTGATACTCCATTTAAACCGGAATGAGAACGTATTTGTAAACATGAATTTTCGAACTAATCCTTGTCCCTTAATCAGATGATGTTTGTCCCGTTCCACCAAAGCGACACCTTTCATTTTAGGAGATCTGATTACAAAAGGCGTCAAATGCAGTTTTAACAGAGTTTTCACGTCATCATAGTGAGCGAGTGAGTTAGGGTTTAACGCCGTTTTCAACAATTTTTCAGTTATATCACGGCGGTACGTCATCATATGAATATCATGTAAATCTGGTATGTACCATAATAAAAGTAGAGAAGCTATTGACTGTGGATTGCTCATAAACTGGCTTGACGATGTCAGCTAATCTAACATGGCTCATAGAAGTAACACTTCAACGCCCATCGTCTGTTGTGATACTTAGTTAACTTGCACAGTATTTTCACAAATTAGCTATTTACACAAACACAAATCGACATTGAAATAAGACCAAAAAAACAAAAACATCAACAACACAGAAACATAAAATTGCAGTCAAATTTGAAACCTGCGCCCATGTGGCGCAGGTTTTAAATTTGACTGCAATTTTATATTTGTATGTGAACGATACTGAAACGTGGTTGGTCACAAGGCGTTCTACAACAACAGCAGACTGGCCCACTCACCTATCTTTCTTAAGTAACTCCTGCATTAGCAAGCCCCATCTAGTGCTTTTATTTTTTGTTCTGTTAAATAATTTGACATGAGTAACTCCCCCCATACATATTGAAAAGTGCAAAATATTCACAACCATCCCACACATTTGTCAAAGTAAGTTTATGTAACGCGGGCATGATGTAATGCTGCCTATCTCCAGAGGGTTACTTGCCCCTTCCTGCCCCTCCTTGGCCCCTGTCTGTTTTCAAACGAGACCCCTGTGAGAATATCAACTTCCTTCTTATCGATTATATGACAGTCCACATTAGCTGCGTGTACGTTAAACTAAACATTTGTGTATTCAGGGTAACACACAACAGTGAACATGCATCGATGTAACATAATAAACTTGTAGTTGCATCCACTGAAAACCTAATATATTATCACTTGTCTTCAGAGGGATTCATATTTGCCACAACTGATTATAAAAAAATACATGATATCCGTTTGTTTGTATTGAATGAAGGTGAGACAAAAATTACGAACGCATCGCAGCAGCGCAATTTAAAAGCCACGGTTCACATGATATGGAATATATATTGTTAAAGAAAAATATCAACATCATTAGGTTTGTCAGCAGTGATGTGTGATGTTCTAGTGTTAAATATGGTGTAAGCTAGATCTACACATTACAGTATTAATTTCGACCCTAATGTCACAGCTGTTGTCATTACACGATGTTTTGGTATTGAATATTATCTTGATATATGATCTAAAATGTTGAAGACATAAAGGTCTACTACTAAGGCCAAAAATTAAAAAAAAGTGTGGTTTGAAATACCCGACCTTGCAGCTGAAGTTATTAACCCTTAAAGTGCTGAGCACAACATTTAGTCATCTTAGTGTTCAAATTCCAGCTGATACAGGCTGTTGAAAACCCATATCCTGTGATAATGTGTTTAAAAGAGCTCCTGCAGGAGCTCTTTTAAACAAATTATCACAG
>JAULCD010247236.1:0-10325 GCA_032361085.1 Calliostoma canaliculatum
TTTTATATTTATATTTTGTGGGTAGTTGTTATCATCATCATCATGTGGCAAACAATTATAACACCTCACATAATATTTGAGTTCTAATGGAAGCTATGTGCATGACGGGTGCTACTAGTAGGGCAGGGCATGCTCACTCTTCGCGAACCCCAGATGCCATCACTGAATTTCGGTGGTTCATGCACATAGCTTCTATACTTATATTGCCATAATGTCCAATGGAATTTGTCTTCACAGATAACGATTTTGATTATTCTCTGGGGTTGATGTTTTTATTAAGCTCACCTAGCGCCCTGCAAGTGCCTTACCACTTTCCTCACCAAGATCGGCCTTCCTACTACCCAGTATAACACCCACAGTCTTCAAAGAGGAAAGGCGGCTTGGATGTTGGCCTCAGACGTTCTCATAGCTACTATCAAGAGTATTGGGGATTGTGCCAGTGATGCCGTGTTCTTCTACCTGACTCCAAATCCTGCGACCTGCACAGCTACAGTACAGGACTTGATGCACATTCTGCCAAAATGTTGACTAAAAATAGCCTTTAAACTTCACCTACTCCTACTACGGATTGAGATAACTCAATAAATGATTAGTCATTCTTATGTTTTAGCGCTCTTAGGCGTAGGGTTCTGTCATTATCTGCTCTGTTGTTTGAAGTCCGAATGTGCTGCTCTTCTTGTGAGAGCATTTCTCCATCTCGGGTATCTTCAGAAAGAAAAAAAACTTTTTTGTAAAAGATTTGTTATCTTAAAGGCACACTAGAGTGCAGAACGGTATCAACATTAATAGATTACGAAGATGCAAACGGACATTTAGAAGTTACTGGAAATTAATGGAACATGGCATTAATGGGAGGAACAGACATTTGATGGACATACGACATGAATTAAATGCGACCATCCAAAAGTAAGACTATCTCTTAAAGAGCTACGTAAATTTTAGCAAGTCTTAAAAGTGTAAAAACATTGTGCTGTTGACAACTTATCCTGTGATAATATCAACAATTAAAATAGTGAGCATATGAAAGTCTTTATTAGCAAAACATGAACGTGTATGTTTGGAAACAACAATAACAGCATACGTTTTACAAAACATGAGGTAATTTAGAGCATGTTCCATTTAGAAAGTTTTATATTAAACACATAACAAATCACGTTACCCAACATTCCCATCAATGTTCTTGTTACACTGATGTTGCGCAAATAATGGCGATGTTACATTTATCTTTAAAATAGAGATGAAATATTTGCTCTTGGAAAGTTTGAGTTCTAACATTTCCTTTAAAGACAGTGACGCATAATGATATTTCCCCCTTCCTAAAACCCCCGTATTTTTGTAATTTGCAAAACGTTACAAACAAAAGCAAAACACGAATTATTCTTTACTAATTACCAAAATCAACAAGGCTGGAAATACTATAGCCGCTCTCAAAATGCAAGTACGATAACATAAGCCTCGAACTACTAAAAATAAAGAAAACCAATAAAGATACATTGTACATAAAAACGCAAGTTCAACACTAAAACACAACAATAATTAATATGTGCCTCTTTCAGGAATAATAAACCATCCACCTTATTAAACACCCTTCTCCACCATCACCACCCAAAATCTACAAAATATATTAGAAAAACATAATTAATCTGCAAGAAAAACATCCTACTTCAAATAATAAAACTACACCTGCAGCGATAAAGCCCCACGTCCACACAATCAAGTACAATGAAACTAAACCTGCAATGATAAAGCCCCACCCCCACACAATCAAGTACAATAAAACTAAACCTGCAATGATAAAGCCCCACACACACACAATCAAGTACAATAAAACTACACATGCAATGATAAAGCCCCACGCCCACAAAATCAAGCACAATCAAACTAAACATGCAGTGATAAAGCCACCAGCTAAAATGATATAGACACAGTCCATGGTATTGAAGCCATAACGTTAGTAGTTGCACTGGAAAAAAATATATAAATTATTCAGCGGATTCCTATTGATTTGATGAGATTTGTATAGGAAATCTCAGCAAACCAATGGAGTGAGTGAGTGGGGTATAGTTTAACGCCGTTTTAAACAAGTTTTCAGTTATATCGATGCCGCAGGTTTACGGCAGGAGGAAAGCCTGCATCACCAATGTGGTTATGTGATGCAGTGAAACCTGAGAACTGGTACCAGAAAACAAAGAGTATTACTGTGTTACACAGCATTGCAAAATTATGTGTTAAAATGTTGCCAACACAAAGAATGACGCCAAGCCCCCTGTGCGGAATCCGTAACGTTAAACACTGCGCTATCACCAGCACACATCCCACCCCCCTCATCGCTCCAATGGACATGCGCTGACTATTTTCTATAAATGATTTTCAAGTGTTGGCATCAGCTGTGTTGATACAACCCACAGTTTAGACATCATTGTCCTTGATCCAGAATTGATCACCACAATGTCGGTAGAAGAAAACCCAACCAGAAGTAGTTCCATTATCTCTTTGTTTCTCGCAAAGATCAGTCCAAGCAGTGTCACACAAGTGGCACTTATTTGTGCTCCCTTTGTACTCTGAATTGATACATATAAATTCTGTTTCATCTCTGCAAGCTTCCATACATTCTGCCTCGGTGTTAACGATGATCTCTTTTGTGTTGTGGTTCCAAATTCCAGAATATGCATATCTTGTAAAGAGACTGCCGTATTTCTCACATCCTGAAAAAACATACGTTTTCAGATTAAAAACACTGTTTTTATAAGTTGTATTTTAGCGGTACAATTGGGTATCTCTCTATCCTAGATAGCTATCGCAGTTGAAAATGGAAATGTTAATCTACAGCTACGGAATTAATCCTTTTGTTGTTTCCTGTCCTATATCTGCGCACGCCACTTCACAAATTGTCGGAAAACAACGCTCTGGTCAGAGCGAAATATTTCAGGGGGTAGGTCGGGTCGGAATGGTACGACTAAAATACAGCTTATTAAAACAGTGTTTTTTTCATTTTAAAAACTTATGTTTTACATTGTATTTCAGTCGTACATATTCATAAAAATTTTCTGAAACCTAGGACGGTTAGCTGGAAATATTCCCAGCAAATCTCGCACACTTCCAGTGCAACCTAATATATGGTGAAAGTCGAGCAGTCCACACGCAGCACAGTTACCTAGCAACACAATTCAATACTGTAACATGAGCATAAAATACTGTAACAAAAAAACATAAACATGTAAACATTCGAATTTTTTTATTGCGGTTTGTTTTCAAAAGATGGCATCATGTGCACAAAAGTTACAAAAGTCATTGTCACACATTAGAGAGTTGCCATGACAAGTGGACTAAATTGCTTCAACCCTTCTACATCCTCTGTGGAGATGTCTCGCAGGCAGTGGGATGCGAGGACAGTTGTACTATCCAGAAATAGCCCTCCATAATGGCTTGTAACGAGCAGTTACTATGGAGGGGTAAGGGTCAATGCAATGGCTCTAACTTTATACGGATGAGAACAAGTGGAAGGTGCTTGTCCTTGTACCTCGTATGCTCTTAATATTACCACTCTGACGAAGAAGGATGTGGTATTCCTACATATCTCAGTTTTCGTTATAGATAAAGCGTTATGAACAGCCGACAAAAATGCTTTCGACGCTGTTTTGATTGTTTAAGGTGTATACAAAGTGCTTGAACTGGGCACAGGGAGAGATCAGAGTGATCGTTTGGGCCTAAAAGGGCAGACAAGAGCGAAATGTTAAACATTCTAGTATATTGACCTGGACGCTGATTTTTTTACAAAAACATTTATCGTAGATCAAGATGCACCTTGCCATATACACACTGGTCGAACGTAATTCGGCCCAAATCAATGACATAGCCTTCTGACACTCACACCACCATAGCAGGCGATTTTCTGGGACAGTGGAAAGCTACATCGTCCAGAGACTAGTTAGTCTCACATGGACCCCGTTTTACTAAGATGTCATAATTTACGACGTCGCCACATCATTGGGTTCATGGATTTGATCTACAAATGCAAAGAATCGTTGTATTTTGTGCACTTCCCAAAGAAAAACTTGTTGGAAAGTGCACCGTTTACAACGATTTTTTTGCATTTGTAGATCAAATCTATTGACCCAGTGACATGGTTTACGACGTCTTTGTGAAACGGGGGCCTAGCCGGTGGGTGAAATTTATGTGAATTACTTTTTACTGTGAAGGCGCCCAAAATCTTCCCTTCAAACGCCGAGATGATTTGAGGTGTAATAAGAACTCTTCCACTTGAAAGTGGGGTTGCAACCCGGACTATGTTACAGACTATCAGATTCCGTTGTGTGGAGAATTGAACGCCAGAGTCGACTGTTGAAATCAACCTCCTGTAAGTGCTGATAACAAAATTGGTAAAGATATTTTCTCAGAGGATGAGTCTGTGCCCACCAGTAGCATATATTCGAGTGATAGTTTTGTAAATAGATTTGGAAATATACTGTTAAATTGTTAGTATATTTTCAACCTGTATATACTTAACGGCCGTGTTGGTGGTGATAACAGTGGTTTATTTACGTATATATCTGAGCAAGGATGTAGTGTCATTGATTACTGCATTGCTTCTATTAATCTTTTCAGTTGTTGTAAAAAAGTAAAAGTAGGAAATAGAGTTGAAAGTAATCACATGCCTTATATATTATATTTCAAAGAAAACGTAAGTGACCACACACTTAAAGAAAATACACCATGTACTGTTAAGTTTATATGAAACAGCTAATATGCTGGTATTTTTTAGCCAATATGACTTCCAATATAAATTCTGATAGAAAAAGTATCGCATAGTAATTGAAGTTCCAATATATAGTCAAAACCCATGCTAAAAAGAATATGTTTAATTATAAATACCCGGTTAATTTTACCGTTATTGTGGTCTAGGAGTAGAAGATTGTAGCATTTCTTAACTAATCTGGTCTATGGCATGTTAACAATCTTACACCAATATTTAATGGCTCTCTTATAGGTTGAAATGTACATTTGATATCTCCCACATTCACCTCTAACTACATGGCTAGGTGATGGTTGCTTTACACGTAGCAAGCGCTTGCATGCGAACAACTGTACACATTCTATATTTTTGTTACCACAGATACCCCAAACTTCTGGGCATGCTATCAGAATGATCAACCTCATTATCAACCGTGACAAATAAACTTATTTATCACCCGTGTGGGAAATTTTTGGAGCAAGCGCCTAGCAGTCAACAGGGCTCGCTCTCAGCTCCTTCTCTTTTCAAAGTTTCCCGTTGCTATAGCGACAGTATTGCTCCAAAATTCTACAGTAGTAATATTCATGTTTCAAGAAATCTGGATATATGAAAAATGATTTTATATACACTTGTGGAAAAGTTGCTTTTAAAGACCTTTCTTGTGACATTAGTGTGCATTTTTGCTCATGAATTGTATCTAACAAATCATCCCATGCTAATTGTCCATTGTGTTGTAATCAGAGGGTCAAGCCAAGTCATGCAATAAAAACAAAGGATTCAGTACAGCATTCACATACTCATTGAGATAGCCCACAACTGCACCCAAGCCGCCAACTTGTAAAACTTTTCAACCATCACTCCATCTCTTTTTAAAAACCAATTTAATCAGAAAAGCCATTGTACGTGTGAAAAGGGCCGGAAGGCGGAAACAAAGAAAAATCAAGATTATGATCAGGCACCCATCATTAGTGCAAACAACTTAAAAACCAAATAAAGTAAACTTTGAAAATCGCATTTATCTCCAGGGCCTTGTTTCACAAAGACGTCATAACTTTTCAACGTCATAAACCGTGTCACTGGGTTAATGAATTTGGTCCACAAAATCAAAATATCGTTGTAAACTGTGCAGTTTCCAACGACACACAAGTTTTATGCCATTCGTTTAAGAAAGATGTAGCGAAACCACTTTTGAAGAAAGCTTCTCTTGACACTAAAACTCTTAAAAATTACAGGCCAGTTTCAAAATTGCCATTGTTTCCAAGCTCATCGAGAAAGCTGTTGGAGAAAGACTGTCAGAACATCTCAAGAATCATAACCTGTATATTTCCTTTCAAGCTGCTTACCGTCCATGCCACAGCACCAAAAACAGCTCTCCTCCGTGTACTGAATGACATCAGATTTGGAGTTGGTTTAAACATATTTTATTCATTTATAAAATGAACTGGATTGGCAAACAAGCCTGAGGCTTACATTAAGGCCGCTCTATAATACAAAATCACACAATCACACAAAAAGAAGAGAAGAGATCTTCAAAATACATCTAATACAATATAAAATCAAAAGTCAATTATCCAAATCAGACAGTATAATCAAATCAAGATTAACGTCAGGTAAAAAAAAATCAAAAAGACTTTTAATCAGATTTGGAGTTGATAAGAGCAATTTAGCACTACTAGTTCTTTTGGACTTAGGTGCCGCGTTTGATATCAGTGATCATAATCTACTACATTCCTATCTTGAAAATGACTTTATTGCTTATTGAGTAACTAGTTTGCTTTGTGGCGGCTTTGTAAAAAGACACCAAAACGACACAATTTGGTATTTGTATTGTTCAGTAGTTCTTGGATGTCAACTTTTGGTTTGTTCGTAAGTTAACGACGTTTTGGGGCATATGCTTACTCCTTTTGAACTATTGTAATCTTCACAAGAAAGACAAATTTGAAACACTACAATAGCACAGTTTATTGTTGCGTTTACTGATAGTTTATATATATTACAGACACACAGGCACAAGTAAATAAAACAGAACCTCAGATGCCTTAGTTCAACAATAACAATTCTTAACAGTCTTGATCCTGGGACGTTATGCAAAGCACAAACAAATAGAAAAATATGAAACTTAATAAAAACACAAAAGATTTTTGTAACTAAGTTTTTTGGCAACATTCTATTCACTTACTTGCAATGCATTTTTTCTCTTTGAAGTCAAAACTTAATCCAATGTCACATGAGCAGGACATCTGCAGACATCGTCCGTGTTGATAGTCACAGTCAGAGTGGGCTGAGCATGGGAGTCCAAACGGATGTAGACCTGAAACTATTTGCGAATTATTTAAGTACTATTGGTTTTTGTTTGTATGTTAATTAAAAAACATACTTATTGATTAAAAAGTCAGAAAATTAGAGAGCCTCATTTAAAAAATTAGTCGTCATTTTTTTCTGAGGAATGTACGCACGTATTAGATCGCATAAACTGTGGACATGAACTGTTTTAAAACTTTCTAGTAAAATAACCCCGTTCAACTCTAATTAACGTGTTTATCAGTCGCAGTTAATCCAACCAAACGATTTAGTTCCTGGAAATCATTTAGCGTTGTCCCTGTTTTCCGACCCCCGTCAGTGCAAACTATATCTCGGCGACCACAATTGTCGGATGACGGGAGCTGGCTGTACTTTCAATAGAAAGAGTAAAACTCGCGTTCACACCGTGAACATGATATGCACTATTCGGGGGCAACTCCAGGCCCCCGTTTCACGAAGACGTCATAACTTTATGATGTCGTAAACCAAGTCACTGGGTTAATAGATTTGGTTAACAAATGCCAAAAATCGTTGCAAACTGTGAAAAACTTGTTTTTCTTTGGAAAGTGCACAGTTTGCAACAATTTTTGGCATTTGTAGACCAAATCCATTAACCAAGTGATAGGGTTTACGACGTCATAAAGTTATGACGTCTTCGTGAAACAGGGGCAAGGGCATATACTTTCCGCTAGTCACTGCGTTGTAGAGCATATGCCCTGGTGTTACCTAGGATGAATACGCACATAAGTAGGATTACTGTAAACATAAGTACACTTTGAAACAATCTTAAATTTTGTGAACTTATAAAAGGTGCTAGCATTTAAATGTGCAATAACCATAAACTAGATTTACTGAATAATTCCCACCTTGTAAGGACGGACAGTGTTGTAAATCAATTGTGGCACCAGACACTTTCAGAGGACCTTCTGATGATGATCCATACAAGAGACACATCTGGTTTGTGGAGTTGTACTTAAACTTTTCACAACCCACAGTCATGCAACTTAGTACACACTTCAATCTTCTTTCTTTGATCAAACAAACTGTAGGTGTTGCGTCAACATGTTTATCAGACAAAGTCATGTGGGTAAATCTGATAGTGGCCACTACGACATACGGTGTAATGTAAAAGAACAGCGTCAAACACTGGCTAAGAAACATCCTGACCAAGTTTCGTCCACTTCTCTTTAGTCTGACGACTTAACAGCTGTATGTGAGACGTGTTAAACTCATCTTGATTTGAATTAAAATTTGTTACTATCCGAGTCCGACGTTGCTTAACTTCGGTGATCAGACGAGAACCGGTCGCGCGATTTGCCGATTTGTTGGTATAAACTCTCTGTTTTTCGCATTAAAAACATTTTTAAACTGTGCGCTTTCCAAAGAAAAGAAAATAATCTTTGTAAAGTGCACATTTTACAACAGTGTTTGACTTTTGTAATCCTAAATCGCTGAAATCGCACCGCATAAATCGCATAATAACATATTTTTACAGCTATTCACCTATTGTGTAACCTCACTTCTTTCTTTCATTGGACGTTTACTGATTTTATAATTATGAATAACAAATAAAACAATGGCCATATCAGCACTTAATGCAATCAGTTACCGCACGTTTAAGTGCTAGGATACTCAGTGATGGCGATTTGGTACCTACTCTGAGGGTGTGGGTTCGAATCCCGTAGTCTTCCGAACTTGCGATGAAGTTAGTAGGTATTTGGAACCAAGTATCCGGAACCAGGTCAACTTGGTTTACCAAGTCCTCTTTTTTCTGAATAATGCCTTTTTAGTCATCCGTATCCCCAGGTAAACACTTGTAATTAGATTATAACTCATCCTGGATAGTGCAGGCTATGATATCCCCATTACACAATGATACACACCAAGGGGTTCATTTGGACCGCGCCATTGCGCCTTTGGACACATTCGCCGTGTTTCTGTCGTTTTCAATTACGTCTCAGTAAAAACAGCTGTCCAATAAAATAACATGATTTAGCTCTTAGAAGAGCCGGGCTGTGTATATGTTATACACAGCCCGTTCAACTGTGTTCAGGGCCCCGTTCCACAAAGCGATCATAAGGAAAAGATAAGCCATTCGGCACCGGTTCCAAATCGATTCTGTGCTATGTACAAAAGTCGTAAGTCTATAATATGGGGAAAAACAACTTTACGGGACATTGTTTTTAAAATGACTTTCTATCGTCCTAACCCTAAGATCGCTTTGGGGAATGGGGTCCTGGACTTGACTCGATTCCCACCCAAGAGGAGCCGGCGTCATTCTCGGGGCTGGAAACGTTTCAACATGCAGTGAGGACAGAGCGGAATTCTCTGATTTGATATAAACATATTTTATTGACAGAAAAACCATAAAAAGGATTGCAAGTCTTTACTGGGACTCGGGATGGGCAAGGTGTGGTTAGTTTGCTGGACTCCGTTCGGTACAAGAGGTCCGGGGTTCGAATCCTGCTCAGGGGGCTCCGCATTATGCTCAACGTTTGAAACATTTCAACAAACAATGAGGAATGCTCTAATCTAGTAACACTGTTGGTTCGCAGGTTTCAACAGTTTATTTAGACAAGAATTTGGGTACACTGAGGGTTAATGAATTAAAAAAAAGAAGAAATATACTCACGTGCAAAAGAAACGTCACCAAACATATTTCAACTACCAAACAACACAAACACAAACACGAATAGATAATAACGTTTTATATGAATAACAAAAATGTATGTAAAACATCTGTGACATGTTTTATATACGAGCCAACCAGTCCTTACGACAAATCATCGCAAGAGTCTAACGTATTATTTTAAGGTGTTTTTTGCTAAGTGTAAATAGTCAACCGCACTTATTTTATAAGGCAGCCTTAATCCCAGGAAACCCGTGATTACATTTATCACCACAAAGTTGGAAGCGATAAAACCCAGCCCTTCTGCCCGTCCAGGATGCGCTAAAATCTACGGTAGAATTTTGGCCGAAATTTAAACATCGGCACACCTTCGCGGCTGGAAAAGTACCTAAGTATAGGTCTGAGAAAAAAATGTGTTGTAGTCTGTGAAACCGTTAATCAAGCTGGACGGGACTATAACAAAGATGTCTTAACTGACATCTTAGCGCTCCTACAAGAGCAAGCGATGCGGCTAAGATATATTAGTGCTCCCTTTCCCGAGAGCAACCTGATGAAATGGAAGATGTCTCAGCCTTGCGACAGCTTCGTGAAATTGGGGCCGCTGAAAGTCTGTTATTGTTTAGTAAGAAGAGGGGGTTATTTGGTGGCGCGTGGTCTCGTGCA
>JAULCD010247347.1:0-10325 GCA_032361085.1 Calliostoma canaliculatum
AGATTCTTCAAGTACAAAACACAACCCCCCTCCCCCAAAAAACCCAAAACAAACAAACAAAAAAAACAACAACAAAAAATAGACCTAAAGTCAACATAAACGTTTAATCGATTATTTACCAAGGGATATTCAACAAAACAGCGCATGTCAGTTCATTTTCAAACATGATATTGACTTCAATATATGGGTCACTTTCAAAAGTCACATAAACACTCTTGACACTTGGCATCATCAGAACCGTGTGTGTCCACCCGGTTTTGTGATACAGACCACACATAGACGCATAGACTTTACAAGAGTCTGCGACGTCAGTTGTGGGATTGCCATCAATTCCAAATGGAGCAAACGAACAAAAAGGACAAGATTTG
This sequence comes from Calliostoma canaliculatum, assembly GCA_032361085.1. NCBI lineage: Eukaryota > Metazoa > Mollusca > Gastropoda > Trochida > Calliostomatidae > Calliostoma > Calliostoma canaliculatum. Next base: position 369 of record JAULCD010247347.1, read on the forward strand.
CAGGAGGATGCTTCTCCCCAGGACGCCCCACAAGTGCTCAAAAGGAGCAAGATCAGGCGAATACCCTGGCCAGTTCATTGTTGGAGTTTGTTAATGTCGTAGGAATGCTTGGACAACACAACCGCGATTTTGGGCGATGTGGGTGAGCATTGTCGTCTTGCAGGATAGCACCAACACCAATCCGATACAGACTGGGAACAAGGAGCGGTTGCAGAATCTCATCACGGTTTTTCTAACAGCTGTCAGATTTCCCTAAATATAGAGTGGTGTTTTGGTGATGAAGGCTGAAGCCACCTCACATCATTATGAAGCCGCTGCCGCCAAGGAACAGGAGCATCAGCAAACAGGCTGCCCCATGGGTCACCTCTAATGACAAGTACAAGCTTGTCACCCACTCTAAGCCGTGTGCTTTATCTTTGATAAATCGGTTATACAGATTGGAAGAGTTCTTGTCTTGCTTTTTACAGTTAATGTCCACCATTTATAGCCTTACGACTTTGAGCTTTAGCGACCTTCACACTGTTTCTTTAAAAAATTGCCAACAACATTGTAGAACACATTAAACAATGACATCCCTGCATCTTTGACAATTTAACATTTAGAAGCTTCTGCTAAATTATTTGAGTCCATAAATTTACACTGGTAAACTCAACATGAAACAAATGCATAAATGTCCGTGTATATTGGCTTTATTACCAGTTGCACGTTTTCACTGTCCATTGTAAGTTCAATTAATTTCTTATATTACAAGTTAAACTTTTTTTAAAAACTATGAGCCTACTCCAGATCATACTAGGTGGTTATTTAAATTTTACCATTGGTATATTTAAAGCCTTGCAAAACACGTTATAAACCTAAACTAAAGATCTTACCCTGTCATACAAGGCAAAAACTTGCTCAACGTCTTCTTCGGTCAATCTATTGCAGCTCTACAAAGATAAAAAAAAAATGAGTACATTGTAGACATGTTAATTAGAAACAGCAAAAGAAACACATAATTTTCCAATGACAAAATCATCAAAGTCCATAATAAAGTTTAACCGTATCATGAAAGATGTAACACTTTACTCCAGATTAATGTTAAACATAAACACGATGTGTTTATCTCAAACTAAATTATACCAAGAGAGAATTGTATTATCTGATCCAAAATTTGCAAGAAAACTTATTGCTTTAAAAACATGGTCAATATATGTCCAAGTCTGATTCTCTCTGGATGACTCGTGCTTTACCGCCTGACTGTTCACTGACGTATATTCTGCCATCGTATGTCCAGGTTGTGTAAATGCGTCCTCGCATACGGAGATCCCTGGCAAGTTTATACAAGTGACTGCGATGTTGGGTCAGATCCTCGTTAATATAAACTGATCTCCGCGTGGTTCTTAGTTGCTTTCTATTAGAGAAAATCTTGTTTCGATCCCAGTAGCTTACGAGTTTATGATGCTCCTGTTCTTTCCTCGGATTCTCTTTCCAACGCGATGGCATCTGTCAATGTCTGTGGCCGAGTTATCACCGTGTACGTCCTTCAGAACATCCAGCACAACGTCTTCTATGTCTTCGTTCTCTCCTTCCTTTGCCTCTGTAACACCAGTTATCCTGAGAGAGTTCCTGCGACTGTATTGTTCGAGTTCATCAGTCTTTGATTCAAGTTGTTGTTTCAGCTCTTGAATCTCATTCTTCGGGGGTGCAACAAATTCCTGTATCAACTCTCCCATGACATGTGATCACAGATTTTAAGCATTATTTCAAAGGGAATTTCACCACGTTGCAAAAATAGGGTAGGGTGTGGGGTGGTTCATGCGGTAATTGTAGATGAAACAAATACAAAACTACATATCCTTGTTACTAAAGTATTTTGTGAGAAGAATACATGGGACCGAATGAAGCGCATCCTAGTACTTTTCATCACAATAATATATCTATCGAGTGTGATGACATGCCAGTGTTACCATTGTTCAGTAGCATTAAGTTTAAAGGTTTCGCAAAATTCACCTTACATCTATGTGAACATGCTGCTCACCTATATCACAAAGATATATATGGCTTGCATTGAAAGGGTCGAAACGTGTAAACAAAACGAGACTTTCAGAGAACCTCAGAGGGCAGATAGTGCATACACCACACATATATGTAGTTACTTATTTGTAAAGAAAAACAATGAATTAAAGAATAGTACGTACCGTAAACATCGGACGACACAGAAAATTTTCTTTTACTGGCAAAAGTCTGAAAGTGTAAATATAGTAAGCTTTCAAGGGTAAAATTTCTACTTTATTTTAAAATATTTTGTGGCATCACACATAAAAAGTAGAACTTATTTTAAAAAATAAGTTTTATCGACATCCATGTTTTTCTTTCTTTTCCCCCTGAATTGTGTTCTCTCATTAATATCTAGTCATTATGTCAATGGTCTATTACAAACCTAAAGTACACAATAATTGACTGGCCACACCAACCTGTTTGAGCTATCAGCACAGTATTATTTACTGATATTTAGTGTATATAGTATTTAATATTAGCAACACTTAAATAAAGTATAAAATGAACTCATAGAAGATTTAAGATAGTTCTAAACTTGTTTTATGAGCACCTGTAACATTACTGGCTGGGTGATGGGAAATTAAAACATTTAGGAATTGTAATACAAATTTTAAGACACTAAATTGAGTTTAAATGTTACTTGGCACCAACTAAATTCTGGAGAGCTGTTTACAGTGTGAAAGTAAATGTGAACCCCCTAAAATCAAAATATTTTTACAGCGTCAACTAAAAATCTAAAATTTGTAAAATATCACAAATTAGTTTTGAAACTGGTAAAAATACGTTAAATTTAAAACCTGCTTTGCAGTCTGTTTACCTCAGAAAATCTTAAGTGATGTATGTAAACTGTCGAAAAAGAAACCTGAACTTTCAATGTTAATCAAGAGATAATCGATGTTTATTAACAGAAGAGGGGTCATTTTTGTTAACCACCACCAGCTAACGTCGCAGAATTAACCATAGCCTTGTAGCAAGATGTGGAGAATCATTCCCATGGTCTTTATTCGTAAAAGTGAATAAAGGACACACAAGATGCTAAGTTGAAGGGGGTGACCTTGTTTGACCTTTTCTGTAGTACTTGCCTTTGTCCATATCCAGTTAATTCTAAACCATAAATATTGCTTCCTACCTGTGAACAATTTTGCATCTATATCTTTGTTTTTAGTTATTTCATCCGCCAATAAACTGAGTTATGCGTTTTATATTTAGTTTAGTATATTTTCTTAAACTGACTATCTTCAATGAACTGGTGTATAAAATGTGACAAAGATTTTAATATCACATTTGTTGAAGAGAAACACAGCCAACATGACGCAGAATTAAAAATGAATGTCTCGCACGTCCAAATGTTGAAATTGTATCAGTAACTTGTTTACACCCTACCTGTCCTGTACATTAACCACATTGGGCCCCCGAGTTGGATTAGGCCCCTAACACCTCTGCTTGTCTAAGCGGCGACTAATTGGACAGCCTATAGCTGTGAACTGTTGTCGGTAAAAGTAGAGGAGGGATGTCTGGTAATTCAAGAAGTTGAGGGTGAAGACACGTAGTCAATTTTGTTTCAAAACATCAAGAGAGTTGAAGGACAGCCAAAAGTAATAAAGAGGGCTCGACTTGATCAGCCGATTTGTTAAACTGACAAATCCTGAATATCTGTCAAGATGAAGTTAGAGTCAAAGTAATGTGTTGGGTGATGCAGCACTGTGGCATACAAACACCATCAACCCAAAAGACTCCCCTCTTCTACCTTTACATGGCGCAGACCACGGCAATCGGGTTGCCTCATTAGTCACCTCTTATTACAGGCACAGGTGCTAGGAACCTATTCTAACTCAGGTGCCCTCAAAGGCAACTTGCCAGTGTAAAATATGGCCCTATTTGTTAAAATCAGAAACTTCAAAATAGCAGATTGTTTGAATGACGGTTGCTCGGGTGTCAATGCCACAAATTGCAGCAAAGCCAGTGTCAGTAGCGGGCATTTTAAAAGTCGGTCAAGGTCGTAAGTGGAAGACCAGTGCTAGAAATGGTTAATGCAGATGGCAGGAGAAGAATCCCATTTAATCTGTAAATCACTTTGCCAAAGATAGTACCGAGCAATAGGTGTGACCATATCCTATAAACTTGTCAGTTGCAGCTGAATTGACGGCTCATCCTCACTTGAGATGTCCTCTGCTAATTGACACTCATAAACTTGACCGTTGAACATTTGCACAACTGGGACAAAACTTGAAAATATCGTCTAATGAATCTAAGGACAACCTTTACGTTGCTGACGGCCATCTATGAGTGCGACAAATTCTAAATTTGTTACCTAATCCTCAAAACATTTTATCAACTGTTGCAGGATAAAATTGTAATGATATTAGGTGCCTTCACGTATGATTTAAATTTTTCAAAAGTTCAATGTACATCGATAAATACGGTCGTTAAATCCTTGACGACTCGAAAAATATCTTGAAATTGAATCACTTCACTGGCCAAATCTAAGTTTTAATTTGAATCCAATAGAACTCGTGTAGGATCCTACAGGACGGTGTAATAACGGCAGGTTACTGCCTCACCCGAGAACACTCACCAATACTGTCCTTAGAGATCGGAACGTTCACCATAGAAATTCTTCAGAGAACTAACCAGGTTCATAAAAAAACGTTGTCAGTAAGTAATTGAGAGCCGTGGTGGATACACCTATTACTGATGAGTTCGTGATCTTCCAGTATTGTTATCAGGTTTTGGTTTACTACAGTAACATTATCAAATTCTATACTTATCTAATGTGATGTTTTTCAGAACCTTATCGTGGTTTTCTTTGCCATTATGTGGGCAATTCTCACATGTTGTCCAAACACTGATTAAAACCTCGTTAGGATCAGTTCTACCTTTTTGCCAAGTTTTCTTTATTATTGAAAATAAAAAAAGTATGGGAGTATGACAAACCAATTCGTAGCCGATTGTTTATGGACATTTTTTTAATGTGAGATATCCTCAAATTTTACCATCAGTATTATGTACAAATGTATATATTCTCAATCTGAGTAAAACTAGTCCTATTGCTTCGTTGCGCTTCCCTCCACTTGACAATAGGAGCGCCCGATAAGTGGGTATGATTAATTGACGCCTGAACGGACCAATCAGCGCCTACAACATCTTCGGTATAGTGGCTGTGGCTTTCGCTTTTGAATTCTTATAACCAACACCGTAACACTGAACGAAGCTTTAATACGATTGCTTAAAATTGAATTATCGTTAAAATGTTAGTTTGTCATGGCCTATTACTGGAAGTTCCCACATCTACTTGTGAAGTAAAATGAAGTAATGGGACTGGTTTTAATAAGATTGATATATTCTTTACTGTGTGCCTCAAATAGTAAATGAGTAAGACGCAGCACTATCAGGTGACAACAGCATGAAGATTTAAAATTAAATCTAAAAAGATAGGTTTTAGAATATTTGTTTTACACAATTTTTTTTATTGTCAAGTTTCCAAATAGAAATGCAAATGCCTTTTAATATAAGATCTATTCTAAACTCAACACAGAAACGTTAGCAACAAGGATATTATTTTTTTTCTTTTGCTTTTTCTTCAATATGTAGAATGTTTCTGTGAAATTATGTATACAATTAGTGATTGTATGTATGTTCTTGACAAACTTCACGCAAACACACCTACGTGCAAAATGATGTTGAGACACAAAAAGCACAAGGTCTCCATTACAGGAAATCATCTCATATGGAAGACAAGTCCATGATGTTGAAACGACATTTGACACCTAAGTTGCCAGGGCAGCGAGTGTGGTTGAAGGTGTAATGACACAGTCTGCTGTGGCTAATGAGTTCCAACTGCACCGTAGTGTCATCTCAAAGGTTGTTTAACAATTCAAAGACACTGAACGGCTTACAGGAAGGCCGAATTCTAGTAGACCCTGAGTTACGATTCTGAGGCAAGACCGATATTTGCTGAATCTTGTCCGGAAAAACTGATTTTCGTCCCTTTATAACGACTTTCAGTTGATCTATGGGCATGGCATCTTCACCTAGACGATTCGAAACAGACTTCATGCAGGCTGCCTAAGGTCAAGAAGATCCCTGCAGCCCCTACGCCAGGTTTGTCTTGTCTTGGCCAATAATCGTCGCAACCAGGGAGTCGGGCGCAATGTCCTCTTCATAGATGAAGAGAGTTTCGTAAGATGTAACACATTTCCCTACTCCTTTTCTGGGTTAATTAAAATATGATTGAATCAAATTAAAATTAAAACAAGTGATTCTGGTTGGACTTTAATGATGGCTGTGTACGTGTCTTGAGATGTCGAGGAACGATATGCAAACTGTATCATTGCTGAACAGAACCGTTTTGCGGAAGAGAGCTTGATGGTTTAGACAGGCAATGGTGTTGGACATCACACAGATCTTATCGTGTGCAGGAAAGGTACACAGAGTGTCTTGTGGTACCGGTATGAGTTGATAAGACCAGATGCCATTCCTTTGGCGCAGTAGGTGGGTCTGACTTTTGTTTTTATGGATGGTGATGTTCCCCTCATATCGAGCAAAAGTTGAGAAACGGGAACTTTAAAATAACCATAGTAACCAAATGCCATGGCCAGAGAAATCTTCCAAAGTCAATCCTATAGAACATGCTTAACATATTCTCAGTAGGCTTTTTACCGTGAATGTGCGTCCACAAAACCTGAATCACCTCGAGGAACTCTTTAAAGAGACTGGCGATCAATTTCCCAACATCGACTGAACATCGTATTCAGGCAAACGGTGTCATGCCCGTTAGTGACAACCTGTGAAGTACTGTTGATGATGTTTAGGTTGGTTATTGACTCTGTTATCTGCTTTTAGGTTGTTTGCATGGATTTGTTATACTTATTATCTTATACTTATTATCTTTCTGAAACAATAAAATATCTATAATAATAAAATATGTGTCATTATTTCAATAGGTAATTTTAGACATCAAAAGCTTCACTTGTTACTTTACTTTATATGAGGAGTCTACATGTGCGAATGTAGAATTGGACACGAGAAACATTCGTTATAAGTGGATTTATTGCATCTTAAAGGTTGTACAAGTAGTAACCAGATAATTCAGATGAACATTTTGTTGAGCTTTAAACAGCTGACTCTCTCAAAAAGTTTTGAATAACACATTTGACTCTGTTTAACCAAGTATGATTAAGTTATCCGAAAATATAGACTTATACAAGACAAAAAAACTCACTTTGCCATTTCACTGAGCTGCAGTTTACCATCTTTGTTTGTGTCAAACATCTGCAACTGAAAGAAATCAATAGTGAAATTTAGTTCAGTGTTTATAATGTTTCCCCAAAAAACTTTAAATATAAAATTGTTTTTTGTGTTTTAATTAAAAATGAGCAATACTGATTCATAAATACATGGCTTACTCGAATAACTAGTATTGCTTCTGAAACACATAGATAAACTCAAAATAGTTTTCCCCCAGATCACTGTTTAATCAATAAATATTAAGCAATGTGTATGAAAACGATACCAGAACTTTAGTGTTTCCATCTAGGTATACACAATCTAGATATACACAATGTACAAGGTTATTTTAGCACACTCAAATTTAGTGTAACATTGTCGTTTTGATTTTCTCTGAAAATGTATAATTATTATCACAATAAATTGGATTGGTCAAATACTCCGTGGACTCCGTGGGGCACCAAGATTAAAATACACCTTTGCTTACCGTAAAAAGTAACCATCAAGGCAATTTTGTTGCCATGGACTATATCTTGTAAGGACTGAGGAGGGATGTCTGATGGTTGAGGGTGTTTGCAAGCCACGGTGCTTACTATCAAACACACCTAATTTCATTCGGACAGGTGGTCAAATTGGCCCGGTGTGATCTATCGACTGGTCACGTCGAGTCTTAGGTGTCAACCCTCTTTCAATTTATTGTTATGCCTAAACTCTCCGAATGTCTTTAAAAAGCTTTGTCAAAAATGTGAAGTCTGAAAATAATATTTTTTACTCGTTACTTCGCAACTCGTAAATACTTCAATGGATGAAATATGCATCATATTTGACAAACAGCATGAAATAGCCTCTATGTAATCTTATAAACCAAAAGCAATTCCACCACTCGGTATTCGTATTTAAGAACACGTTGATGATGCAGAAATCTATCTTCCTTTACTAACTATTCCACCCTGGCAGTTAGTTACGCCGAATAGTAATCTTGAACTAGCAACCACAACAAAACAATCCGAAAATAATAAATTAATCTTTCAACAGGAATTTAAAGAGGTGTAGGAACAATATTCGATCACAAAGACATACAAAAAGCAAATGGTTAAAAAATAGTTTTGCGGTTACTTCTTCAAAACCAATAACTAAGGCGTCACGAGGGCACCTCTATTTTACAGCAGAAGCTAAGGCCACAATTTTTATCTCTTGGATACAAGCAAATCTATACACACGCCGCACTTCCTGGGTCGGATTCGAACCCCGCAGCTCTTGGTCTGAAATCTGTCCTCCCTCCTCATTCCATCTTTACCTAAAGTCCCCTATACAGATAGCAAAGCTGCCATTAACACTTACATTAAGTAACGTTGCAAGTCCCGCTGGAACAACGCAACAAACCTACACTCGGATATCAACTTTTTACACAATTCACTCGCCATGAACCTGCTGTCCTACGACGATGTCGTATTTGGCACACCTATTTTATTCATTCATTTATTTTAAAAGGGGATGATCTATAAGAATGCATTGCTTGGTAGTATCGCTTTACTGTAGAGCATATTCTTCTGGGGTGTTTGGACCATGGACAAATCCGATTTCAGTTTTACCAGTCTCTGATTTTTAGTTATATTTCAGTCACGTTAGTGTCTTTTAGGTTTAAATATGTTTAGAGGAGATTAATGTTTTTAAGAAGATATAACTTTCATTGATGCTCCCGACCATGCTGAATGTAAGTGGCAAGGCTCCCAACAGCCGAATAAGTGTAATGTCTTCTCGCACGATGTGATGTCACAAGAGGACGTCACGAACGATGGAGGTCTTTACTCGATGAATCTGGATATGGTTTCCGACTAGTCTGCTTACTACTGTATAATACTAACATGTTTGCCTTCCGATTGCCTTGATTGACATTAATGCAGCCAATTATTAACTATCTTTGCGCTTATGACTTATTCATGCCATTGTTCAAAGTAGTAAAAAACAACTCAATAAACAGGGAAATTGTCATGCCAAGTCGCACTTTATTTGATAAAAAGAATTACACGTGCACAATTTCTTGTGATGCTTATTATCAAACCAAGGTTGATTGATGTCAACTAATGCCACAGTGATTACTTTTCAATAATACATGATTATAGATATTTTATTTCAGGGGTGCTTAACTTGTTTTCTACGTATGAAAAACCAGCAAGATACATAATCTTCACGAGAATTTCTTTTCAATGATTAAAATATGTTGGTGGCAACAAGAAATGTAATAGAAGCTAAAGTATGTTTGAAATTGTAAAAGTTTGATAAAACTTTGTTGGAATAACTTATAAATTTTGTGTAGTATTTATGTTGGTGTGAATGTATTTTATCGACAAATACATGTTTTAACATATGAATTTGAACACGACAACTATGCATGGAACAGTGATATATTGTTGTCTTTCACAGTTTAGGACTGAAAAGAATTTACTGGTAAAAAAGAAGACTTGATCACCACGAACATGCAAAATGATTTTTATTAAAATACTGAGGGGAATTGGCTGAACAACCATGTTGAAAATATTGGAGTGTTGCAATCATTTGTCATGTATGTTACTATCACAGTGTAATTTTTCCCAAAATTTTTTAAAATTCGATCTATTGTGAGTGAGTGAGTGAGTGAGTTAGGGTTTAACGCCGTTTTCAACAATTTTTCAGTTATATCGCGGCGGTCAG
>JAULCD010247458.1:0-16204 GCA_032361085.1 Calliostoma canaliculatum
CTATATATTCCTTACTGTGCAGCTCACGGAAATATCCAGGTCAGGCTAGAAGCCTGACCCGGATATTTCCGTGAGCCACACAGTAAGGGTAAGCCTGACCCGGATATTTCTGTGAGCCGCACGGTAAGGGTTAACCTTTTGAGTGCAGAGCGTAAACATTTGTTTCAGTGTCAAATTCCAACCTCAAAAGCCGGTTGAAAACTATTCTATGATAATTTGTTAGAAATGCATATTCAGAAGAGATTCAACAGCACAATAGATCATTTTAGTCAAATTTTGTGTGAAGATTTGTCAGAATCTCTTTTAAACAAATTACCACAGGATAGGTTTATTTCAATAGTTTCAGGTTACAATTTTGATGCTAAAACAGAAAAATATAACACTTGGCAGAGCACTTTAGAATTCCCCACCATGAATCTACAAACATTGCACAACGAACCCTTAAAAAACTACTAGCCCCAAAGAAGTCACACAAATGAGGCCCAAGGGTTAAAGCCAGTAAAAAATACTAGAAAATTATTCATGAACATTTGAATTCACATGCTCTTATTTAGTAGGGAATTTTAAAGTCAGGCCCTTTTGGCCCTGTAAGGAATGGGTAAAAGATAGACAAACTTTATTTTAAATTATAAAATATTACAGCCCAATAAACATTGTCTTGAGACACTGTTGTAAATTAAATATGTACATATTCAGATCTACATGTAGTTACATGAAAGTATGCATTACATGAAGATTAAATGTCAAGGAGTTCTTGCTATTTATAAGCATTATGAAACAAGGATTAACTTTTATGAGATCCCAGGAAACTCTCATCCTCAGCTAAATTGGAGTTATATAAAAATGTGAGCACCTTGTACCTTTGAGAACCTTTTCCATGATAATTTGTTTAAAAATTCTTGCATAGGTGTTTGAAACAAATTACCATGGGACAAGTTTTCAATAGCCTAACAGAATGTAATTTGACAGTAAAATGAATAAAAGATGCACTGAGCACCGTAAAGGCAGGTATTGCCTGAAGCTTAAAGCTGTTAACATTGACGGAAGCTTTAAACTCTCAAACCACTTCTCTAATTTCTGACGAAGCTTTAAACTCTCAAACAACTTCTCTAATTTCTGACACCGATTAAAGAGTAGATGCTCCTCAACATTGAGTTGATGTTGAGCTCATGTAAAGCTAATTACAAGAGCAAGATGCGACAGTCTATCATGTAGTCTAGGCCACCAGGGGATCTGTTGAATTCATTGACCCAATGCCATGAGCTCTGAGCGACCCCAGACAGGCCAGATAGCGCACTTCAACACAAGGTCATTCCAGTTGACAGGAGCAGACAATAAACATTTGTCTAGTATCTCTCTCCGCTACAGGTAAACAAGTAGTTGGTTGCTATCATGGCCTGTCTTAGATAGAGGTGAAGTGAGCGCCTTGCTTCCTGGTGTTACACTGTCGGCACTTCTGATAGGATGCAGTGCCAGGTCTGGTTCCATGTGTCCAGTCTTACTGCTCATCTATATCCATACTTATCTATAAATGCATTAAGTGGACTTGTAACACTGAAAATCCTATTAGGTCCTTAAAAAATAATTGTTATGATTCCGATGACATCTCCTCACTATTAAGGAAAGGTAGGTTGGGATTTTTTTTAGATAATTTTTTCCCCCTAAATCATCGCTGCGATATAACTAAAAAAAATTGAAAATAGCGTTAAGCCCTTACTCGCTCACTCACTTTCTAAAATCAAATTTTGATAAGAAAAACAGTTTTTAGCAGTCGTAAATGAAATAATGTCAGTAATTTTGTCATTATGATAATTAAAAAAAAAGGTAAGATCAGCACCTATTTTTTAGGTAAGGTTGGGTAATTGGAACCACAAAATTACTTTCATTTGGCCTTAGGCATCATTTCTACCCTTGTCGCCCTTTAATCCTTAGAGCACTAAGTACAACATTTGTTTGTTTTAATTTCAACCTGAATGGGTTGTTGAAAACCTATTCTGTGGTAATTTGTTTAAAAGAGCTCCTAAAGGAGCACTTTTAAGCAAATTACCACAGTATAGGTTTTCAACAGCACAAGGTGGTCAGTTATAAATTCCTGACACTAATACACTTCTTTGGAATTATTTTTTTAATATTTTATATTTTTGTCTTTGTTTTTTGAAAAATAAATTACTGATAAGTTTTAGGATGACATATTATGTGAAAGTTTTGTGTCATGGTTTTAAAAATATTTTGCAGAACAGAATCCATTATTTTTGTTTTTTTTATCATGGATAACTTGGTTGGTCATTCTTTCATGGACACACTATATACCAATATAATTCTTTTTTAGAGAACTTTAGAATTTGGTAGGATTTACAAAAAAAAATACTGAGTCTTCTTGGTTTGAAGATTCTTTGAAAAACCTTTTTCATGACAGATCTTTGAAACCAAATCAATTTTCAAAAACCAGAGGATGAAATATAGATGAGAAAGTAAAGTCGCCTCAGTCACTCTTTGAATGAAATAAGTTAGAATACATGTTAAAACAAGAATTAGAACTCCTCAAGCAGTAGATCGATATGATATCTGTATCTTTGATAGACATTTATGCAAGAAAAACAGTTTTGTTCCTTGATATTCCTGTAGGCGATTCATTTAAGTGTGAGTAGATGATGCTATTTTATCTGAAAGCTGAGTGATTCGTGGCTAATCAGATATAGCAAATCAAGAGAACCAACTGATATTGCTTTTAATTACTACGAAACAAATTTATGGAAGAGAATAATTTGTTATTTATCAAACTATTGCTTCATAAACTTCATGATTCTTGTTTCTTGGCGTTTTGTTTCATGTACAAACACGTCTCTTTCATTCAGGTGTTTAAGAGCACTTCAAATGAGAGTGGACTCTTACCAATATAAAACTGGGTTATCCAACTATGTATTAAAGGTTTATGTTATAACTGTATTAAATATTTTCATTCATACCCTTTTAGTGTTGAATTGGGATTAGCAGGACTTAAAACTATTACAATCTTGTCCTGTTGAAAACGGATCCTGTGGTAACTTTTGTTTAAAGAGCTCCCAAAGGGAGCTCTTTTAAACAAATCACCACAGGATAGATTTTCAATAGTGTGGTTGGAATTTAGATAGGAAAGGTTTTCAACAGCTTGGAATTTAGACATCGGAAAAGACGAATGGTAGGCTCAGGAGTTAAGGTTGTCAAAATGTTAATCCCTGGATAGAGATTTTTAATCTGTATTTGCAAGGCCAAATTTGTGAAGTGAAAAGGTGCTATAACTTTTTATTGAATACTTTATTTGATAAAAAAAATGGTTTGAAATTTGGTTTAAAAATATAATAATCCTTGCCATCGTGTTAACGAAATTTAATTTTTTTAAATTTCTTTTTTAATGGTTAAAGTGTTTAGAGGCTCGCTTAGTTTGAAACAGGCTGCATGTTACTACCGGTATACCAGTAGATTACAATATGTGGAACATGTGATGTGTATCACTACACCGGATGAAAATAGAAACATGTTTCCCTAATAATTTATCAAAAAAACTTCAGCTTTGCTCGGCATTATTTGTGTGCAAACAAGATGCAAGTAATTCTAAAATAGTTGCTTTCCCTGTTTCACATGTGTTCAAGTGTGCATTTATTTTGGTTTACAAATATTATAAGCGTATACAAATTTTCAAATTCTACCAAACAAATCTGTTATAGTCAAATACCAGAATATTGCTATGTGAATTAAAATACAGATTCCAATGTGCTAGACGCTGAAGGATCTTTTGTTGAATTTTTAACTGAATGATCTCAGTTTTTGTACAATGTGTAAGATTTTTTACTCGCACAATATCACAATTAAAGTTTAATGATATCAACTTGTGTGTTTTGGAATATTTAATTGAATACCATTTATATTGTGTTCAACTATTTCATTAATTATCCATCATCATCTGTAAAATCTTTATTCCTTTTTTAAATTATGACATTTAGATGTTTGCATTTTTTGGACAGTTGTTTAAAGATACTTTACGTTACAAATATTTCAAATAACACTAATCACAGAAGATTTTGAAAATACTTGAAGTGGTCCAGGATTTTAAGCACAGGATAGATTTTCAACAGTCTTATGAAAATGAACTAATGTGGCCATAACCATGATTACAGTTTTAATAGTATATACATGAGCAATACACGCAAACTACAGATAAAGAATTCTTAAATAAAATTGTTTGAATACAAATTTTAAAAATTCAATTTTCTAAACCCTTTAAAATTACTAACACTTTTGGCACTTTCATTCCACTGTTTGAAGTTGCCTTGAGAGTTAATATGATCTACTTAAGGCACACATTATGGCTCAATTTTTCACTTCCAATTTTATAGGCACGTGAAGAGATTGCGTAAAGAGATTGTGACGTATCCACATAAACCTGTCATTGTAATTATAATACATACAGCCCAGCAACTCACTTGAACCTAATAACTTGTGACTTTGTTGCCAAGTTGTCTGGATGTGTACAATAACCCATGCAATTGACAATCAATTTTTTTTATTTTACAAAAGCCTGGCCCAACTTGCAGAAAACTATCTTTATGCAACATTAGTTGTAAATCCTTATAACCGTGATCGTAGCAAAGCTACGATCACGGTTATAAGGATGTACAACTATTTTAACATTACAATTGTAATTGGTTGTTTTGGGTTTACATATGTTGTAGTGTTCCATTTGTTTTCGACCTAGTGGGGCCTGATACCGATATCTGATATGTACTTTGCTTGATCCCAGTTTAACACTTGAAGTGTGAGGGGCTTTATACATCAGTTTAAATGTCTAAAGTTCAGCTTTGATAATCTATCCTGTGGTAATTTATTTTAAAAGAGTTCAGCTTTTTAAAACAAATTACAACTGGAAAAGATTTCAACTGACATCACAGTGGGTGTCAGTTTTAAGGCCTTTTTAAATCAATTCAGTTCTTTTAGGGTTAATATTCGCATTCATCCAAGGTGATGCTTGAATATTGATTACAACTTCCACCTAGATTTATTGACTGACAATCCTGACACAGAATTCATTTAACTAAAAAAAGAATGATTTAGTGACCTTGAAGATGCAAATATTAGCTTCACATTTTTTTCTTCTGCATTCTTATTTTCTTTTCCGAATGAGCTGATTGTTATTTCAAAGAAAAGCTCCTATGGAGTAAATGCAGGACAAAACAATAACTCACTAACTCGTTATTACAAACATCTTGTTCATTACGTTTTGTGGGATAATATTTTTATGTTTTTGAATATTATATAGTGAACCTCACTTTGTTGAGTAATAAACTATGACTTTCCTGTCACTTTTTCCCCACTGCAGCAATTTAGAAATGTTAGAAAGTTTAAAGAAATCGGCAAGAAAAATAAAAGTTTTTATTTAAGATTTTGTTTGGTATCAACTCTGCTGAAATGATAGCTCATTATTTTAAAGTGATTTAACCAAAATATATCCCCCCTTTAGTAGTAACAAGAGTTCATCAGAGGATGAAAGTGGTCTGTTTGCCTATATTCTTGAGAGTTCACAATTTCAGACTGCATGTCTATGTGACTAAGCAGCCCATTAACCCTAACAGTGCTGAATAAGATTAAGTAGAATTTTAAGTGTGACTACCTTACGTTGTTAAAAACCTGTCCTGTGGTAGAGGCTCCTTCAGAACACAGGACAAGTTTTTAAACAGCCTATTTTAGGCAGAATTTTTACAATGAAATAGAACAAAATTGGTCTCAGGACTTTATGAGTTAACTTTCACCATCTTAACCAAGTATGTGACAAGCTTGTTCTTTTAAACTCTATCCTGTAGTAATTTGTTAAAAAGAGCTCCCAAAGAGCTTGTTAAAAAGATTTCCCTAAGGAGCTCTGTTCAATAAATTACCACAGTGTAGCTTTTCAACAACCTTAACCCTTACCATTCGGCTCACGGAAATATCCGGGTCAGGCTACATCTCATGCAGTTGTTAGCCTCCAAGCGTAATGGAGCTGCATTTGTAGTGACATCCTCAGAGTATTCAGAAACTACTTAATCGTATTTTTCATAAAGTGGTGTATGTTTATGACGTTGTTTATACATGTCTATTTCACAGTCCATGTCATTGATAACCATGACTGGCAGTTCATGTCATTGATAACCATGATGACTGAAATGTACAGCCTCTAATGAAGCGAATCCAGATTTCTCTCAGATTCTCTGACAATCTATCGTCTTGAGTTTTATTTTCCCCTATTTGGTTTTTAACCCTTTGAGTGCCTAATTAATTAGGCAAGGTCAGGTAATCGGAACCACAACAAATTTTTTATTTGGCCTTAAAACTTGTTCAGAGACTGTACATGAGTATATAAAGGTGTACTTCACATTATGTGTGAATGTCAAGGGGTTCATGCTATTTATAAGCATTGTATTGAAGTATAAACTTTTATGAGGCCTCGGGGAAAACTCTGCGAGTACAAAATTTGGGTTAGTAGGACTTTTAACTGAAACAACCTTGTTCTGTTAAAACTTGTTTTGTACTTGTTTAAAGAGCTCTTGCAAATTAGCACACATTAACTGCTTATTTAGTTTGGAATTTGGACGCTGAAAAGGACAAATGTTCTGCAAATATGTCATTTTTTCCCCCCAAAGACATTTTCTGTGAATCATTTTTTCCCCCTAAGACATTTTCTGTGAACTTTATTTTGTGAGACAAGTTGGTCCAATAGTTTAATTTTGTCAAGTTGTTGCTGTACTCAAAATTCGGCTGTAAATACTGTGCATGACTGTAAATACTCAAGTTTACATAGGTTGGACATAGGAATGAGATCAGACTCCGTGTTGACTGAATAGAATTGAAACAGGTTATGTTTGTGTTTGATGATGGATGTTTGTAGCAGTTTGTGGTCATGTGTAGAGTAGGATTCAGACTTTGACCTTGTTTCTGTCATAAACCCCAGCTGGTAAACAGTCAAGTATTTAACCTTTTCACCCTTCAACTGATTTGGGTTAGTACGAATTAAAGCTGACCATGACAGCTGTTTAAAACCTATCTTGTGGTAATTTGTTCAAAAGAGCTCCTTTAGGAGCTCTTTCAAACAAATTATCACAGATAGGTTTTTAACAGCACAAGGTGGTCAGAGTTAAATTCCTGCAAAAATGATTTTAACACTAAAACTTTTTTTACAAATTACATAAAAATAGGTTTATATAAGCTTACTAGGTTGAAATTTAGACACTAAGGCCAAATAAACAAAATTATGTAGTTCCGATCAACTGACCTTGCCTAGAAAATAGATGCCGACCCTAACTTTTTTTTATTATCTACTACTACGAAAAAAATAATTTTAAATTGTCTTAGGAAAACATTGTCAGGAAAAAATATTTTAATTAAAAAAAGAGAGAGAAAAAAGGAATATTTCCAACCTACCCTAAATTTTGAAGACATATCATCTGAACCACAACATTTATTTTTATTAGCCTATTGAATGTTAGCTTAGCACTATTAGGGTTAAAAGATTAAGGTAAAGTCATTTTATTTGATTTAGTTTGGAATTTGGTCATCAGGACAAATGTTGCTCTTGGCATTCTAAGGGTTAAGTTACTGCCCTCATTTAATATTTGAAGTGGAGTGGCAACTTCCTTTCATTCAGCAGAATGTCTGACATGTTTTAAACATACTTTCTTCCTTGAAATGTTTGTGAATATGAAAACAAATTAGAACTGGCTGGGCTGTAGTATCTATTTCCTGCAGATATTATCTTGTTGTACATCTTCAATAACACAATTAAAATGTTTGGCTTAGATTAAATTACATCATACAGAAATTATGGACAGACTTTAATGTAATCAAGTATTAACCCTAATAGAACCAAGTTCAACATTTGTCTATTGTGATGTCTAAATTCGAATTTAATTAGGCTGTTGAAAACATCCTGTTTGAGCTCTTTTAAACAAATGATCACTGGGTTGGTTTTTAACAGTATGAGGTCAGTTTAAAGTCCTACTAAAATCAATTCGGCACTCTAAGGGTTAAACTCATATTTTCAAGAATGCTTTTATTTCAATATATTGTTCATTAGTTTAATTTTTTTTCATACTTACATTTAATTTCGGTATTTAAAGTAACAAGTGCTAATTGCTTATGTTGTAACCAGATTTAGAGCGGTTAAATCTGGAATAAGTTGACTGAATATTTGTCACAACATGTCAAAATGAAATAGATGAACAAAAGCATCAAATAGCTACCACATATAACAATGTGTAGACAAACTATTGTGAACGAGCAGCAGCTGATACAGGGTTAATTAACTGGAAGCAACATTACAAACTGTGTATCAACATGTTTAGCCTGGGGAATAGTGATCGTAATGATAAGATCAACTGCCGATATAATTGTAGTCCGTGGTATTAGTAGTTGACTTTAATCCTTAAAGTGCAAAGCCCAAATATTTTTAAATTCATTGTCAAAATTCTGCCCAAAATAAGCTGTTAAAAACAGGAGCTCCTACAGGAGCTCTTTTAAACAAATTACCACAGGACAGGGTTTTAACAGCAATGGGTGGTCACAGTTTAAAAATCTACTTGATCCTATTCAGCACTGTAAGGGTTAAGTGTTTACTTGATGTGAAGGTACTTTTCACATGTATTTGGGTGAAGGATTTTTAAAATATTATTTTTTTCAAAATCAGTGCGTGCCAGCACCCCCTCCAGTCACCCCATATTGTTTACATTTTAAGCCATTACTTTTGAATGGTCCCTATGACACTAATCATTAATATGTAATTTCAGCTTGTCCTTCAGATAGTTACCATTAGCAAAATAGCTGGTGTCAATTACCATTCATGACCATGTTACACAAAGCGGTCCTAAATTAACAACAGGATTAATTTACAAATGCTTAAAATAGCTAACTGTGTACGTTCCAAAGAAAAACTTGTTTTTCTTTGGAAAGTGCACAGTTTACAATTTTGGGCATTTGTTAACCTAAGGCCAAATTTTAAAAGATGTTGTCCCGATTACCTGACTTTGCCTAGAAAATAGATGCCGATCCTAACTAATTCCATCATCATAATGAGTAAAAATTATATTATATAATATTCTACTTCAAACCAATTTTTATCTTTTAAAGATTTGATGACAGGACAAAAATATATCAGTTTAAAAAATACATTCCCAATCTACCTACCCTAAATTTCAAAGATTTGTAACTGGAACTACAACATTTATTTCTTTTGGCCTCACCAATTAATCCAGTGACTTGGTTTGTGATGTCGTAAGTGTATGACAGCTTTGTGAAACAGGATTTAAAATAGTATGTTGTTATCGGAGTGACCACTATCAGTTTGTGTACTATATCGGGACTTGATAAGGCTTCTTCAGGTGTTCTGCAGGTGTCGCTATGATATTACAGCTTTGCTTGGCAGCTAGCCTTGTCGCAGGGTGAAGGACACACAAGGAAACTTAGTCAAGTGGTTAGGTCCTGTATATTTTCACTACATTCGCGTTGGCTGTGATTTGCATCTAAAGATAGGACAAGTAAATAATCTGTGGCATTTATGACGTACTTGATTTTAACTCTTTACTGAATTTATTTCAGTGGAACTTTGGATTTATTTTAATAGGATTTTAAACTGTGACCATGTATGCTGTTGAAAACCTCCCTTTTGGAGCTCTTTCAAACAAATTACCACAGAATAAGTTAACAGCTTAAGGTTTGACGTATGAGAAAATTGACAAGTCGCTATCTGAAATTGACGTATTGAAATGTACATATATCACTGGCTTGTAAAGGGTATATAAAGATGACAAATGTTGACATAGGTGTTGTCAAGGCAACACGATTAGCGGCGCCCATCCCTTATATCTGATGAAATGACATTGCAAATCTGACTGATGAAATCAATTGACAACTTGAGTATCTTGAAATAAAGTAGGTTTAAAAAGGCTGCACATGTCACTTTACATATATTCATGCATGAACATATTAAATTCCCTTCAAAATATATTTGTAAAAAATGTAAAGTACATAATACAATTATGTATATCACTTTGCATCTATACATGTAAAGGTTAAAAGAATTATACTTATTGTGTAAGCCATGAGGATCCAACTGTTATAATATACTTCACAAAGGGTTTGGATCTCATTTACATATCTTGTACTTTTGGCCAATATTGACGTCAATTTGTAAAAAAAAAATCTGTCTCCTTTCATTTATTTTTAATTGAATGGTCATTTTTACTGTCAATTAAGATTATGTCCCTGATGTATAATGAACACGAGATTGAAAAAATCACAAATGTGGCAGGTGCTACTGTGAGCTGGACATGCTTACCTTTCAGCAAATATCAGATGCCATCACTGATTGTCAGTGATTCACTGATACAACTTTCATATCTGCATTGCCTGTATATCTTGTTATATCTGTCTTGATAGATCACAGATTTGAATCGCTCTGGCGTGATGTCCAACATTGACTTAGTGTGTGTCTGTGTTTCAGTAATGGCAGCAGCAGTGGTACCACGGCATCAGGGGTAGTGGAGGAGAGTCGGACGGAAAGTCGGACGGAAAGTCGGACATCTGAAGGGGGCAGCAAGGAACGGCGGGGCAGCACATCCAGCACCTCAAGTCGGCACAGCTCAACCAGCAGCTCCTCCAGGTCAAAGAAGGTCAAGGTCGAAGAGAAAGTCAAGAAAGAATCGTCAAGTCCAGATAAAAACTTGAATGAGGTGAAAATATATTGATATTGCAGGTTTATTGTAATGGCATTAGTGTAAGCTGGCAGTAACATCACAGTCTGTGTTATCAATTAGCATAAGCAGTGCATATATGGTTTTTTTCTTCAGTTTTTACATAACTATAACCTCTATTGGTGTTTACTAGATTTTGTTCTTTTTTTTAAACCTTAATTTCACAAATTTATTAATTGTTTATTAATATATTTTACACCTAGCTTACATTGGAATTAATTCTAGTTTAGCAGACAATAAAAAGAAATATTTGAGGAAGTTTTTTGTGCACTGAGAAACTGATCTTGGTTTAATGTTTGCAGGAAAATAATGACATATCTCAACAAAATGGCCAGGACCATTTACCATTCATGTCGTACAATGTCAAATCCGAGAGAACGGAAAATGGTCCACAGTTTGCTCACATTAGAAAAAAGTACATGGAAGGAAGGTAAGTTTTGTGGTCTTCAACCAGATGTTTGTTTGATCTCCAGTACCATTGTAATTCTAAAAACCTTTCTTAATTAACATTTCTTAACATATCTTGTCCACTCGTATTGGTTATGTCATTAACTCTAAGAGTGTTAAATTGATATCGGTAGGACTGACCAGCTTGTGCTGTTGAAAACCCATCCTGTGGTAATTTGTTTAAAAGAGCTCGTGCAGGAGCTCTTTTAAACAAATTACCACAGGATATGTTTTCAATAGCCAATTTGGGTTGGAATTCGGCCACTAAAATGGGCCAATTTTAGCACTTTCAGGGTTAAGGACCCACTAAAACTTTCATCTAATATTCAGGACACAAAATAGTTAGGTTTTTTTTCATCATCTGACTGCAATGTGGGTTCTTAAAGTGGAAACTGTTCTACCCAATTCATCATTGGAGGCAGGTAGTGGAAGGGAGATAACTCTGTAGTTACACGTTAAATCTGTCTTTGTCATCCGTATTGATTCCCTTTATAGTTAACCCTTAAAGTCCTGTGCACAGAGTTTATATTTTTCAGTGTTCAGATTAAAACCTAGTATGCTGTTGAACAGCTTTCCTGTGATGATTTGTTGCAAAGAGCTCCTTAGGAGCTCTTTTCAACAAATTATTGCAGGAAAGGTTGTCAACATCTCAAAGTGGTCAATTTTAGGTACCAAGGGTTAATGTAGATTTTTAATTTTACTGATGTGTATGTTTCAGATTGGAGCCCGCAGAAAAATACTTGTCCAAAGCAAAGGACTTGAAGCACCTTGCTGATGTATGTATTACTGTTGTTAAAAATAAAAACAATTAATTAAGAACAAAATTTCATGACACCTCAGATGCTGTGTTAAAATCCACCAATTTGGACATTTTTGCCTCTTACTGTATTTTCAATTGGCTTATAACTCAGTAACAAAAACCCTGTACCAGAAACCCTGTACAAACCTTAACCCTTACACTGCTAAAAGCAGCCAAGTGTAGAAATTTGTGTAAAAGAGCTACCACGGGTAACTTTTAAACCATGAGGTTTTTAAAAAGCGCAAATTAATCAAAGTTTTAAGATAAAGTAAAATCAATCTCGTACTCAGATGATTAATCCTTACCGTGCGGCATACTTTTATCACTGTTGTCCCTTTGTAGCGGTTTGCGTATTACTCACTGCATCTGACTGGTCTCGCGAACACGCTACCATTACCGGACGTTAGCTCACATTGTATAGATACTCGAGGCGCACGGTCGACACTGATAAAAAGCCATACCAAACTATCTTACAGTTAAATGTTTTCTGTTTTTCTAGAATTTTTTTATTTTTCAATCTATTATTGTATAATGATCAGCTTGGTTTCAAGATGTCGAACCTCTGTCTTTATCTCTTCAACTCTTTGTTTTTCAGAAGGACAAGCCTGCCAAGTTCTCCCTGTACGTCAAGTCTGTGCTGTCCTTCGTCCAGTGTGGCTGTGCCATGGAGAAGGAGGCCATTAGTGAACCACATAAGATCTTCACCATGTACCATGACACACTGCAACTCCTCAAGTAGGTCCACAACTTGTCTGGTTCATTAACCCTCAAAGTGCTTTTTTTTTTTCACATTCCTACTGAAACAGGCTGTTGAAAACCTATCCTGTGGTAATTTGTTTAAAAGAGCTCCTACAGCATCCTACATCAGATGATAGGTTTTCAACAGTATAAGGTAGTCACAGTTTCTGTTTCAGTTTGAATTTGAAAACTAAAATAAGAAAATATTGGACTCGGCACTTTTAAAAGGTTCCTGCGAGAGTTTTTTTAAAAAACAAATTACAACAGAATAGGTTTTCAACAGCCAATCTTGTAAGAATCCGTTATGCAGATTCATACATCAATTTTTAGATTCATACCTCAATGAACCGAAAAAATACACAGTCAATCCTTAATTGAAATTCGACTACTAAAATAAACAAATGTCAGGACTTTGATTATAATATTGACTTGGACATGATGCGTCTTTCGTCATTGATTTTGCATGTGTGTTTGTCTTTGTTGCAGACAAGTGATTCGAGTGCGTGGAACCTGTATCGATCCAGATGTGCCTATCACCGACAAAAGATTATCAGTATTACTGTAAGTATGATCTTCCCCACTCTCACACAAGCAAACTCTATTGGTTGATCATTTATCTTGTAGAGTACCTGCGGTTACTTTTATTTATATCTGTCTAACTTGATACTGTTGAAAAACTTTCCTTTGATATTTTGTTAAAGAAATCACCTTTGCAACTTCTTTTGTAAAAAGCTCTTTCAAGCAAGCTACTAAAGGGTACTGTTTTTCTCAAAGGAGCTATTTTGAACAAATTAAGACAGGCTTTTGAGAAGAAAGGATATAACCAGATCTATCCCGTTTTCAACACTTAAGAGTTTACATGTTTAGTTTAAAAAGTATGAAAAAACTTTGCACTCTTATTGGTTTAATATTATTTTGTGATTTCACCCTTGCCTTTCAGGAGAAAATCTTTCATGGGTTAGCAGGAATTAAAACCATGACCATCCTGTACTGTTAAAAACCTGTCCAGTAGTAATTTGTTTTAAAAGAGATCCTGCATGAACTTTTATTAAACAAATTACTACTAGACAGGTTTTCAACAGCCTGTTTTGTTAAGAAAGTTGGGACATTGAACAGACAAATTTTATGCTTAGCACTTTTAGGGTTAACCTGAATGGTATTCAGGCTATATTTCTGGTATCAAGTATAGCGGTGTTAGTACCTACACCGAACGTCGCACCCAGACAATAAAGAAGTTGACAACCATAAGCAACTTTGTTATAGTCCTATACAACTTCTAAAAATACCTCTCAAAATTAAAAAAAAGAATATATATATATATGTTTGATTGTTTCAGATTACGTATCCAGTCATTACTGTGTCTTAAACTATACAACCTGAAGAGGTCTGAAGTCATGAAATTCAAGAAAATCATTGATGCTGACAATTCTAAGGTTTGCACTGACAAAACTTTGTCATAAAATATCAAAATGAAATGTGTTTAAAATCAGTATTAGTAATGAAAATCTCTTGTTTGTTTGCATCCAGGTTACAGCTACTTGAAAATAAGTAATGTAATGATCAACATTTTGTTTTGTTTCAGTCGTCGTCGTTAGCAAAGTCACCCCATCAGAGCACCATTTATAACCGCAGTATTGGAACCCCTCCCCCCATCTCTCCCACCCCCTCTCCTGCAGGCAGCATTGGCTCTGTTGGATCACAGGTTAGTAGTCACACCCATACATCATGTCAGACACACACACACTCGCACATCAACACACACACACACACACACATACACATCAACACACACATACACATCAACACAAACTCACACACACTCACACACTCACACACTCAGACTCAGTAATATTAACCCTTAAAGTGCTGAGTTTTAAAACTGTGATCACCTTGTGCTGTTGAAAACCTATCCTGTGATAAATTACCACAGGATAGGTTTGTAACAGCCTGTTTCAGTTGGAATTTGAAAACTAAAATGAAAAACTGTTGTGCTCAGTACTTCAAAGGGTAATAATAAAACTCTGCTCTCCCACTCTTTCTTATATTGTGTTTCACACTGTCAAAATATGATTTTCTCCTCCAAATTGAATTGCAACCATTACCTCACCTTGCATTGAAACGCCCACTAACTAACATGCTGTTGTTTTCTACAGGGAAGCTGTGAAGTGCCAGCCAGCAAGCTGACCAACGGCAACCTCGGCTCTAACAGCACCGCCATGTCGTCGCCGGGGACGGTCAGTGTGTCACAGCGAATACATTCCGTCACTCAACAATACATCCACTTAACAGGCTACTTTGTCACATGCCATGATCTCTGGTTACAAGCTGATGTAGCTGCTGCAGAGTTTAAAGGTGAAGGTCATGGAACACGTGCTTGTTTAAAGGACTGTATTTCACTGAATTTTACACTTCCATGTGTTGCAATACTTATTGCAATATTCTTTTAGGGATATTTAGAAGTGATTGTACTTAGTTCAGGATTTCTTGAATGTCAGCTTCTAGTTCATTCATATTTTACGAACGAACTAGACGTTGACATCCAAGAAATCCTGAACTATATTACAAACTATTACGAAAGTAAAATAAGTCACATTTTCAATTCTTTTAGGGACATTTAGAAGTGGTGGTACATAGTTTAGGATTTCTTGAATGTCAACTTCTAGTTCGTTTGTAAGTTTACAACGTTTCGGGGCATATGCTTGCTCCTTCATCATTTCACCTGACAAAGGAGCAAGCATATGCCCCGAAAAGCCAAGAACTTACGTACAAATCAGAAGTTACATCCAAGAAATCTTGAACTAAGTCACATTTTGGGGCAATGTAATATTTCGACCTTAGTTATAACAGCATCATATGCTAGTGTCTACTGTTAAAACCTCAAAGCGCCAAGCTCAACATTTTCCATGTTAAAGTATTCTCTTCTTGTCCACAGACGACTAGCATTTCCCAGAGTCGAATGAGTCAGGCTTAGTAATTCCACACCCCTGGATTAAATTTCATCTTGATGTATTATCTAATGTGTTGTTTGTTTTGCAGACTTTTTCAACATGTTGGATAACATCTGTGGCCCCCTGTCCTTGCACAGTAGTGTGCTGCACCTGGTGCGCTATGTGAACGAAGGTCTACAAACAATGAAGGATACGTGACACAGGGCCCCCAGTGCTGCTTCTACCCACACGCACAGGTGCTGAACATGGTCAACAAGCTACAGTCGCCTCATCTCGCATCCATGTTCATTCTGTAGCAGCAGCTGAAGAAGCATCGTGAAATCCTTTATGTGCCAGATAACCCTTTGAGTGCCAAGCAGGACTTAAAACTGTCACCGTTCGTGCTGTTGAAAATCTTCACTGCGATTTACGAACTCTTAAAGTGCTGAATTGATTTTAATGTGATTGTGATTACCTTATGTTGTTGAAAAACTATCCTGTGGTAATTTGTTTAAAACAGCTCCTTCGGAGCTGTTTTAAAC
>JAULCD010247459.1:0-10325 GCA_032361085.1 Calliostoma canaliculatum
CACACACACACACACACACACACACACACACACACACACACACACACACACACACACACACACACACACATACATTCATATGTTATTGTCACGCTTATTATCAATATTGTCAATATTATTATTGACCCCAACAATGATTTAGACATGCAGTTTTAATACCTATACTTCCCCACAAAATTTAACCTGACAGATAGCCAATTTAGATATTAATCTGGTGTTGACTTTTTATATTTGCATAATTAATCTTTATTTTTGACATGCGAACACAAGAAGTTTTTAACTAAAGTTTAATTATTCATACATTCAACAGTCCCAACTACAGTGCCACAATGTCTAATGGAAATTGCTATGGCAGATGATTAATTTATATTATTCTCTCTTGTCGATTGCTTTTTTAATTTTCTAACCAAGAAGGTTTTCCTCGCAGATCGTTGTCTCATAATTAGTCTTTGGATTTTAATAAACTCTTTAGAAAAAAGTATTATTGTAAATGAATTTTTCTTAGATAAATTAGTCTCGAATAAGTATTATCACAGCGAGTTATAGTTCTTTTGTATTAGTGTATTAACATCTGGTTTAAACATATTTACTTTCATCAGTGGGGGGTTGGCAAACAAATAGACTTTGTTTATTTCAATGCCTCTCCCAATAATACATATATATGTATACACTTGCAATTGAAAGAATGAATGTGACGTTCATGTTGTTAGAGAAAGTTAGTGTGAAATATATTTTAGATCTAAATACTATTTCATAATAATACACTTAAGGTTGTTTGTAGGTAGTGTTACATTATTATTTTTTTCAATCACTGACAATCAGGTACTGCAACACCGCAACACCGCAATATGACATGAACAAATATTTGTGTAAGAATAAATATTTGCGTAAGAAGGCCGACTTTATTTATATGTGAAAAGATACCCACACTTAGAGAAAACAGAAAGATAGAATAAAACAATGAACTGAGATTAAAATTTAGTTTATTTTTGTTTACTTATAAAGCAGAGTCTACACTAAAGCTTTTTAAATGTAATGCATGCTGTGCCTTGATGTACTGTGCAAAGTGTATTCTATGTGATAGTTCCATCTACATCTGGAACTATCGGATATCTATTTGGCAAATCTGTCAATTAAGATCACTAGGTCTGAGGCAGGAGTGAATAATCCGACAACATCTTAATTTAAATTTTTGAGATTTAAAAAAATAATAATTTCGTTTGTATAAATGTATATACATTATATACATGCATGTATTAGTGTATGCAACGGGAAGAGAGTATGAACTGCATTTGGAATAAATTACGTGGCATAATATTTGTTTGACATGTAACATTTTGTAATTTTGAGGAATTTCCTAGATTATAATCAGTTCCATCTTATAGATGAGAGATAATTTTGTCCCTATTTGTTTACCGTTTTGTAAATAGTGATTTATTTTTATACCGCCCCCTCCGCCCATCTCCACCGGCATACAATGTGGGGGATATAGCTCGGCATATAATGCTGGGGATATAGCTAACGGCTCATCTATCCGTCCGTTCGTCCGTCCGCCCGTTATCATTTCGTTTTCGAAGCAGAACTAATAAAAACATTCAATAATTTTAAACAAAACTTTGCAGGTAGATCAATCAGGTGCTGAAGTGGTGCCTTTTGCTAATTTGGGAATTTTATTATTTTTATTTTTATTGGTTTTCATGGAAACAGTTTGGATTTGGCAGGTACATTAATCAGGTACAGAATTTGTGCCTTTTGCTATTTTAGAAATTTTCTAGTTTTTAATTTTCTCGGGTTTCCATGTAAGCAGAAGTAAAAAACACTTTATATTTTTTAATGAACCTTTACAGATAAAAAAATAAAACGAATGCTGAAATAGTGCCTTTTGACAGTTAAGAGGTTTGTTTTATTTGTTACCATGGAAACAGTCTTAAAAGAACAGATTTTGTTTTTTAAAGGAACTAAAAAAACTGCTATATATCGACAAATATCTTTGGAACCTTTACAGATATATTAAATAGATATTTTAGTGGCTCCCTTTGCTGCTTTAATAATTTTATGATGTTTTTTTTATTTCTATGAAAACAGTCTAAGTTCTTTTCAAAACTTTGCGGGAACCGGGGCGATATGTCATCTTTTGATGACTCTTGTTTAAAATGTTTTATTTCTTCTAATGATGAAAGATTTGTTTCGTTATATAGTTAAAACAGCTCCACATATAGTTCTATGTGCATCCAAATTAATTGTTTCAAGTAGTATTGATTGGTCCTATGTACAGCTGGCCCATATGTAATAATAGTAGTCAAGTACTAGTAATATGAATGACTTACACATGATGTCATGCTTTACTATTTAAATGATACTAAAAATTCTAAGAAAATAAACCAATGGACTAACATTTCAAACCATTAAAGTGATCGTTCAAAAGACAATCATATTCAGAAATCAGCCCTTCCGAATTTTACGTTAAACAAGTCTGACATGGTTTTGTTAGAACTGAAATAAACTTGCCAGTATTCTGCCTATGCGGGTATTGCATTACGATCAATATTTAGCAATTGCCCACTAATACTAGACAACTTGAGTTTTTAATAAGACCTCATGCAAAATGTCACAAAAAATGTTCTAATTTACCTTTATTCAACTCTTTAGCAATAAAAGCATACTAAAAAGTTAACTAATTTGCAGTAGAGTCTCCTGGCATGAAGCCCGATTGAGGGTTAGTAAAAAAGTTATTTTTTCTAAAGTAGTTAAAACATATTAAAAAATGCATCAAATGCCTTAGCCGAAAAGTATGTTAGAGCTACATATCTACATGTATAATTAGTACATTCCTTTATGTTGCCCTTTTTATGATAGGCAAATCGTTGAGAAATTGACTTAACTGATAATAAATTGATCAATTAATTTAGTGGATTTAATATCTGATCTGTAGCACATAAGTTTTATGCCATTCTATTATTTTCGGTGTTTATGCCCCGTGCGGGATTCGAAACCATACACTCAGAGTAAGGTACCAAGTTACCAGCACAGACCATCTAGACACTATAATCATTCAGCCACAGGGACTTTGATAAAATAAACCCCAACAAAGTCTGTTAAAGACAACTACAACTGTTAAAGAAAATCTATGCTCAGCAGGAGCTCTTTTAAACAAATTATCACAGGATAGGTTTTCAACAGCACAAAGTGGTCATAGTTTTAGACTGACTGAAATTCATTCAGCATTTTAAGGGTTAAAATTTGATATCAGAAAAAAATATTTAAATAAAAACAAAATTCCTGAGCGACCTACCTACCCTAAATTTTAGAGACATGTGAACGGAACCACAACCATTATTTTTTTTTGGCCTAAGATAACTACTCTTGCCCAGGAGTTACATCCCTTACAACCTGACAATGCTAGTTCCGTCCGCCAACATGGACTTCACTTCTCGAGCAGAAAAAAAATCAGCGGTACTTTCAAGGCTAAAAATGGGTGTATTATTATCGTTATATTATGATTGCCTTAATAAGTAATATTTAACATACAGATTATGGTAACTTGAATGTCAAATTGCATTCATTCTCTTTTATGTACTATTTATTCCCGTCGTCGCATTTGGCATTGTATAGGCACAGAAAAAATTCCAACAACAAATGTAAAACATTGCATAAACTGTATGCTTACCTTACCTTAACGGACTATCAGTGTACACAATCACACATCCACTATTTGATATGTCTGAGTAACCCTCAACTTTAAACATACTCTCTCGAAACATACCATGAGGTGGCTCTGTACATAGCCCAAGATATTTGCTTACAAATAAACAGTGTGTTGTCACATACTTATACTGTTACATGGTTCCCACTAGCTCTGAAAACCTGGAAAAATGAAATTATTTTTCCAGTCAGGAATTTATCAGGGAATTCAGGAATAAAAAGTAAAATCAGGGACTTTTTATTTTTTATTGTCAAAATGTATTAAAAAAAATTTTTAAAGTGTACAATGCTACCTCAGAGACATCTCAGAGGCTGTGATTGATTGATTGAAATAGGGTTTTACATGGCTTTCAGCAATATTTCAGCTATATCGCCATGTGGTGTACAAAAGGCACACCGAAATTCTTCCCAATGCCCAAAGACATTCCCCGGAAACCCCACGGGGGGTCAGAGGCTGTGAACAAAACATTTGGAAGTATGTTAACCCTTATCGTGCAGCTCAGAAATATTCGGGTCAGTCCATCATCGCCTGACCCGGATATTTCCGTGAGCCGCATGGACAGACAGGCAGGGATGTTAACTGAGGTACTAATTGGGAGAGAGGAAACTATTATAAAATTCCAGGACACGCCACTCAGAACAACTTCTCTAAAAACTATGCCGCACGGTAAGTTCTCTGAAACTGTGCCGCACAGTAAGTTCTCTAAAACTGTGCCGCACGGTATGGGTTAAGCTGACTGGAAAAATCAGGGAAATATCAGGGAATTTTGATGTTTAAAAAAGTGGGAACCATGTGTTACTGCAAGTCCATTGTCTTAGGTGCAGGCAAAATGCATGATGACCAAACACCAATTAAAGACTACGCTAAGGCGTTACTTTATTGATTGCTTAGTTTACGGATCAACCGACCTAACAAATCCACAAGTAAGAGAACAAAGCACTTAAGAAGCATTTTTTTCTTACTGCCAACTTATAAAATTGCTTCAATTAAAAAAATATTTTGGCCTTGTATATTTATAGCTGTAAAAATTACGCCAATTAGACTACTGCAACAAGCCTTATACATTACAGTTTTTGTAGCTAGTAATCAATACATCAAATCCTTTTTCTTCATTTTATATTTCTTAATTTGTACCAACCGACATAATTACTCTCAAATACTAATAAAATAAAATACCTGAAGTCAATTTTTACAGAAAAATTTGTTTTTTTCGTACCAACCAATCCAATGTCGCTACTCAGCAGTCAAGAAGATGTAATTCAAACGGGAGCTTGCTGAAAAGTTCTAAGCCTAACTGTGAAAGACCCCTACCAAGTCAATGTTTTATTTTAGTTCTCTACATAGTCCCTTCCAGGTTTACACACATGTGCCAGCAATGCTGATGCCGGTCAAGAGGAAATGTTCTTCAATCGCCCCCAAAAAGTAGTTCACAGCTGAAATGATGTCATCATTACTTCGAAAATGAAATTGACTGATACCTTTTAGAGGTGCAACGATACATTATGCCAAGATACGATACGTATCTCGATACACAGAACACGATACGATACATATCTCTTAAAGTGCTTGAAAACGATACAAGAATCTGTATCGAAACGTCGCTCATAGTTAATAAAAGAAGTTGTTATCTATAAATCTTCACATTATTATTAGCAATATAAGTTTTTTAGTCATTTTAAATACTGTTGTATCGATACTCAGCTTCAACTGTATCGTGTATTCTATCGCAGCCCACGTATCGCGGTACATCGGAATTGTGTATCGTTTCACCCTTAGCTGCAACCCTTGCAGGAAGAGTGGTGACAAACTTTAAGGGAGACAATCCGTCATATAGTCTCCAGTATGCAACGAAGACATCAAGAATGAATAGCCACAGAGCATAGATGAGATATTCACATTCAACCAAACCTGTCACCCCTTGTGATATTACAGCTATACGTATTTATCTTCGACTTAAATGAACTTTTGGGTTTTCTTAAATTGTGTTTTTTACATCAAATACAATACGTATACACATGGTTATCACACATCTAGCTGTAAGTAGGTAACATAACATAAGTGGGATAATACATTAGTAAAGGTAACATACACAGACGGGACAAACATAATAATGACTCACACATGAAGGTAATACAAATACACTGTAATAGCTACACGTCAATAATGCAAATTATGTATAACAACGTACACACAGTGAAATCACTGGAATTTTGTCAGTTATGATTCAGTAGTGTGGATAACTCACCAGAGTTCTGTCCCCTTGGTCGGCCCCTCCATATCTGAAACACAGACAGTTAAAACTGTTTATTAAAAGCTTTTATGCTTGATAGTGTTTATATTGTCATACTAAAGTTTAAAAACAGACAGATGCTCATTTCTTGATGGTCTTACAGCTTGAACACCAAAACACCGGCAAATATTAATAGTTTGATTGTGTTGGTTCTGCCACACAAAGACACCAGGGCCCTGTTCCTCAAAGCAGTGTTAGGCTAAGTTGATCGTAAGTACTAAAATATAACATTGGCTTACAACTGTCATAGCGCTGAGATCGCTAGGCACCGGTGTCGATAGGCACCGGTTTCAAATCGATTTCTGTGCTACAATAGTCATAAGCCTGTGATAAGAAACAATTCCACAGGACATTTTTTTCAAAAATCCTTTACGATCAACTCAACACTAAGTTCGCTTTGAGAAATGGGGCCAAGCAAAAGACTTACCTTTTGATGGTGTTGATGCCGGCCTCCAGCGCGGAGCACCAAGCAGTGGGAGACACGTCAGTCTGTAGACAGCTGGCAGCGGATGTCAGGAAGAGGCTGTGGAGCTGTAGGGTGTACAAGGTAGGTGGTGGGTGAACGAGGGAGTTAAAAGTGAGAGGAATTAAGAGGAAGTATTTTCTATTAACCATGCTTTGATATTTCCATAAAATTCCAATAATAATCCGTGACACTTTCGCCACAATTGTTTCGATCAGGACCCCGTTTCTCAAAGCGATCTCAAGCTACAAGGGCTGGCTGATTTCAGATGCTTTCATTGTTTTTTTCTGGTTGGAAGTGATGAATCGAGGTCCCATCCATGGTTATAATACAAATGAGTTTGGAGACACCCATGATGACACAAAATGCGATGTTCAAAATGGTGGTAAAAGTAAGGTTAGCTACTCGGAGGTGTCATGGCCGCCATCTACTTAGCCATAAGTCCAGCAGTGCGAGGCGAGGGATGGACGTGGCTGGTCAGAGCTCTATTTTAACAAACATTATAACTTGTTGATGACGTCACATGAGCGCGCCATTGGTCAGGGCCGAGTTGTTCCAGCAAGCAAACCAGCTGACCATGCATTTTTCTGCATCATCAGCAGATGCCATTAATTATCTCTAAACTTCTGGCCTGGCCAGACTCAAGGAACCGGGATGCTAATTATGTTCTAAGTGCAATAAAAGGTCACCAAAAGGCTACACACAGTACCTGACTAATACATTTACAGTGATAATTAGAAACAAATAAAATCTAAAAAATGAACTTCATTGTAAAAATAACCCCACTAGGTCCTGATTTAAAATGGCATAAATTGTCAGAACTATCTGGCAAAAACGTGTCTCATTCCCAACGCGATGGTGATAGTGTGCTCAACCCTCTCTTGAGAGATTTCCACAACACTTGCAATTGGCTGAGTGTTCAATCATCAATCAGCCATCACCGTGTCATGATCATGCACCCGGGTAATGTTTGCCGGACTGGTTGCTGTTGAAGGCCTTCCTGGACACGGGTCATCGTCAAGACTGTCTCTACCATGCTTGAATTCCGCAGCCCACGTGTTTGCATTGGAAAAGGAAGGGGCATAATCCTTTTAAAGTGAAGACCATGTCAGCATGCATCTAAGTTGGAGTTAGCCCTTTCAGGTGCAGGTACTTGATGACTGCCACATAGCCAGTTTTGTTCATTTCTAGTTATTTCAATGGGTAGGTCATAGGACTATCTGGAGCATGACAAATATAATACAAGAGTTGCAATTCTAATATCTTCGATTCATTAAATGATTGTACTTGATGGTGGCAAAAGTTGGTTTCAATCTAATTGAGATATCCCACTTAGCTTAGAACTGTTCAGCTTGCACTCGTAAATTGATCGTAAAGTGCTAAAATATAACATCGACTTAAGACTGCCGTAGCGCAGAGATCTCTTTGGAACCCGTGCCATTTGGCACTGTTTAATAATCGATGTATGTGCTACTACAGTCGTAGGCTTATAATAAGAAACAACTCCATTTAACTGTTTCATAAATCTCTTACGATCGCCTTAACACTAAGATCGCGTTGAGTAATAGGGACCAGGAAGTTATGTCTTCACTATCCAATCAAATGCTTCACTCCAAAAATCTAACTGAACAATCTCGCAATAGAAACAAAAGCCAACGGTTTTACGACACTAGATTGAGATAGTTATTAACTGAAAAAGGGTTAAAATCAAAACAACAAGTTTAAGACCTGTTTCTTCAAAGGACTTGTGATTTGGGTTCATGTTTAATGAGACATAAAATGGAAACTATGGTGGCAATGTGTCAAAGGCTAGTATTGAAATGAAATAAGACTATCGTTGTCTGGGTTATCAGAATAAGAGCGAAGAGAGAATATGGTTGTGCGGAATTTGAAAATCATAGGTAATACTGAAGGCATGACGCCTTATATTGTGCTAACAGTTTGTGCAACAGACTTCCACCGAAAATTTTACAGTGCTGAATCACTGGACCATTATTATTAATCGTGTCAGTATAAATGTGTTATCTAACCAGAAACAACCATTAGTAAACATTGACAAACTCACGGCTCCTGAAGCCCCGCCCATCTGGACCTCAGCTGTCTCAGCCAGTGCGCGGACCAGAGAACATGGATGATTGACAGGCAGCCCTGGACTCTCTCTTGTACCCAATTGACTCAAAATAGCTGGGGAAGGAATGGTTAAGTCTTGATTTTCAAGATGTTGTGCATAATTTAGAAATAGGATGCTTTCGAGTGGAATCTAAACCGATCTCTTATCCAAACCAGATTTTGCTTGAAATCGAACCTTTTTCCGGTTTCATAAATTCTTTTAAAAATATACATTATACTGTTTATTGCAATTACGTTTTCCACATATACAAAAAAGTAATTTAATTAGTTCTTACAGTAAGAAATATTTATAAAGCTTCCTCGAAAGCTAAATTGACATTAGAGTAAATGTTTCACAGCAATTAATAAGACAAATTTTATCAGTAAATTTTCAAAAATGCACTTTAGCAATTTCTCAAGCTGATTAAAATCAGTCCTATGGCTTCGTTGCGCTTCCATCCACATTACATTAGGATCTGGGCGCGCCCAATAAGAGGTTATGGCAAATTGGCCACCGAACGGACCAAGCAGCGTGCTGCTATCATAATCGTTCGGTATATCGGTTGTAGCTTTTGCTTTGGAATTCTTATAGCCAACAGCATAACGCAGAAAGAAGCTTCAATACGATTGGTTGAAAAGTCAGTTTGCTGTGACTTTTTGGAAGTTCCCAGATCCACTTGTGAAGGACAACATAGCAATGGGATTGGTTTTAATCAGATTGGTAATTTCTTGTAGTTTCTTGTCGATATGCGAAAAGCGCCTAACCCCTGGCGCCTCTGGCGAGTGTGCTACCAGTGTCCCCGTCCCCTCCCTCCGTGTCCAGCTGGTTCAGTCGGCTCTCTTCCTTCAGTAGTGTCTCACACACGTGCTGCACTATGTCGTACAGTCTGGTGGAGTAATCTGTAATATACACACGTGCTGCACTATGTCGTACAGTCTGGCGGAGTAATCTGTAATATACACACTGCTGCATGGAAAACTCATCAAACCAATGGAAATCCGTTGAATAAATTCTACACCGTCTGTGCAGTGTAACTGAAGACTCACCTGAGTCCACAGCAGCGGCATGAGCGACTCTCTGACTGGGCGTATCTTCCACATCCTCGAGCACGAGGGGCGGGGGCGTTTGTCTCAGGGTCTCGCTCGGGGGTAGCAGGGGGCGGGGCCAGTGAGGGGAGTCAGTCGGAGCGTCTGTGGACAGATATCTCAATGTACTTTAGCATTATGATACAATTTATAAAATTAATTTCGAAAAATATTTAATCTTTTATTTCCTTTAAAATTTTAACTCCAGAGAGTTCTCCATGCTGATTTATTTTTTTTATTTTTTTAAATGTATATTCCATTAAATTAGTTTATAGTTGGATATTTTGTAAAATAGACGAAACGTGTCGCAACTAACAACAACGAAAACATTAGTAACCAAGGGCGAAACTAATCTTTTTAAATTTTAATTTGCATCCAGAAACATATGATGACAAATTAAATTTCAAATACATTAAAACATTTTTTATCTTTTATTTAAAAGATAAAAATGTTTTAATGTATTTGAAATTTTCAAGGTGTAAGCAAATGCTTTATTGCTACAATGGTAGTTCGCCCCTGTATAACAGGTACACAAACAACATTAGTGTCACCTATTGAAGCAACAACTAAGACATGATAAGGTTTACAAATTTATTAAAGATAAACCCCACCCGAATACACAATAGTCTCCCCTGCTAAATGTGCTTAAGGCACCTAACAAAGTTCTAAATACT
>JAULCD010247570.1:0-10324 GCA_032361085.1 Calliostoma canaliculatum
GCATTTACTCTGAATTTTATTGACTTGAGATTGGTAACGAAAGGGGTGCATTTGTTTGGTTCAGGGGCCGCAATGCGGGAATTCTCGCTAAAAAAGTTGTATGCAATAATAGTGAAATATACGTCTTTCGACGTATACCCTTGTACGTAGATTGACCTATTATACGTCGTTTGGCGTATAATACGTCGATTCTGGGTTCTCCCCGACCTGATAATTAGGTTAGGTGGGAAAATCTTAATAAGCTAGGTGAGATTCATTAGGTGAGAATTTTAGGCCAGGTGGGCTGTAACCACAAAATTCACCCCCGGGCTCTTGGACTATCAAGTTGTTATCAAACACTTTTAAATAACAATGTGCATGCTTGAGTGATGTCGGGACTATTTTCACTGGATCACATGTGGCTTTGGGAAATTTGGTGATCCAATTTTTGTCAACTTTATTCTAATTTATATAAATAAAAAAAAAATCCAGCCTTTTATGGTAATATGTAAGTAAATGACATTTAGATACCACCCCATGAATAAATTGTTGATTGAGGCTGCCATAAAATCTTATTTTAAATATTTGGTTGTGGTAGGAAATTTTAGGGAAGAGTAACATAACATGGCCTTGACATTTCTCCTCAATGGTGTAGTGCCTGTTTCAATTCATCCAAGTTTTGCACTGGTAGCTCCCTCTGATCGATTTTACATCAAAGAATGTTCCAGATATGCTTGATGGGATTGAGGTCTGGGATTCCGGTTGGTCAATCTAGGGTAGTGACAGCCTCTTGAACAGGTGATTGAAGCTGGAGGAGGTTACACCAGATACTGACATTTTTCACTGTTATGCAAACTTGATGAACTCAATGAAACTTAACACAAATATCAAACAAGTGCTGAAGTAGTGTATTTTGACAGTTACAGAATTTTGATTTTTTTATTTGTATTAGTTTGCATGAAAACAGTCTCAATAAGGAGCAAATTTTGTTTTCGAAACTTTTTAAAAACCACTAAGTATAAATAAATATCTTTTAATTAAAATTTTGATTTCTATGTTGACAGTCTCAAAAAAGGGAATAGTCTGTCAACCTTTATTAAAATTTGGCAGGGGCCAGGGGATATGTCATCTTCTGATGACTCTTGTTTTTATGTGCAGCCATGAGCCGGCCTCAAGAGGGAGAAGAGTAATAGTGGTTCCTATAAATGAGAGATGGAGAAAATGGAAGAAAACTGTATCCCTGTTTATGAACATTAGTTTACCTAGAGATGCAGCAGACTTTGGCAAAATCAGCACATTCCTATAATTTATTACTTATGCCTCATCCATGCGTCTTGCTGATGTTCCCTATATTCGACAGGGGAGAAACGAGCCAATCTAGGATTGCGACTGAAATAAAAATAGAACCCATCTATTACCTTGTTGTCATGGTTACAGCCAGTGCACCTGGCTCACGCACGTGCAGCACGGATTGCACACCGCCAGGTGTTCTGACTTGTTTTCGTGCCGCTGACCGATCAACACGGACAGGGAGAGAGGTGTCAGCTGGGATTGTGACACGTGGATAGTCCCTTCATTACTTTTGTTTTATTCAATTACCATACGAACCAAGTGCTATTGTTTATCGCATCTCGATAACCTATGAATCTATTTAGATGGAATTCAAAATTTACTTGCTTGTCCCCCTTGGTGTCCCATCCACAATTGCCTTCCCTTGGTACGATATCCTCACTGTTTATTGATTCGCCGTGTGATGCACACGCAACTCACGTGTCTCAGGCTAGTTCACAGTTTGCTGAGTTAGTTTTTCACCTTGACGTCTTCTAAAAAGTCCTACGAATTCTTTTGAAGTATTATCCTATTGTTTATCTAATTGCATTGTTTTATCTGTAAACATACATACAAATGGGCATCTCCCTAGACGATAGTGGTTTCGCGAGCTTAAACTGGAAAGGTGGTTAAGCGGAAATTAAACTTCGTAAACATCCGGGTGCACATGCGCGACCCCACGGCTGTCACCTGTCACCTGTCACTTTTTTTCCAGCGCACGAACGACATGCAGCTCCGCTGGAATGCTCTCAAGTTTTCAAAGTTCCTCGAAATTTTCCTTGAGAGAGGGTTTATTCCCGTTGTGGTTTTGATTTAATTGGTGTATGTTATTCTCGCCGATTGTGATTTTTCTACGAAGAAAGTGCACTTTTCAAAGACTTAACTGTCTGTTGACTGTGTTGTTGTGTTGACGTGGCACTTGGGTTTCAACATGGAGTCCCCTATCCAGGGAGTTTGCCCTAGATGTAGCATAAAATATCTAAGTCTGATCCTCAACGCAACTGCCCCACCTGCAGGGTAAAGAATGGGTTCCCTGTTTGTTCCGCTGCATTCCGGTGTAAAGAATGTAGCTACCTGAACGGCTATGAGTTTGCTCTCTACGTCAAGCACATCGCAAAGAGGGCATCGGATCGACGTTCCAAAGAAAAAAGGGAGAAGTCCTCGTCCTCTCGGTCTAGTTCCTCCTCCGTCTCCTCCTCTGTGGGGACGCCTGGGGGTGCGGATTCCCCTACCCCACAGACTGAACCGACAGCCATCTTGGACATGTTACTACCTGGGTCACGTGACCACGCACAAGGAGATCAGGCGTCATCTTCTGGTCCGGTTCCTATGTTTCCTCCCTTTTGGAACCCGGCTTACCTGCAGCGTTTGGCTACAGCGATGTGGTCATCGTTGCAGGCGCCGGGTGCGTCTACAGCACCGACTTCGTCCTCTATGGTGACTTTAGCGATGTTGGCGGCCCAGACAACGGTGACTTCTACGACGACCACTACCTCGACCTCCTCTACAACTGTGTCAGCGTCGACTACTACTACGACTTCGACTACCTCCATGAACTGTGGTTGTGTGTCGTCCCCTATACAGGCGCCAACAACGTTTGCGTTGGGCGCTTCTGTATCGGGACCCAGTCCTGTGGGGACGACACCGCCTCTGTCGTCAGCTGTGCCAGTGACTCATCAACCCTTCGCTTGTGGGACTATGAATCTTCCGGATAGTGCATTTGTTGTGCCTCCTCCTCCCGTTAAACTGTCGAAAGTTTATGCTTGGATGACTATCTTTATACCGCATTTCGATCCTGCCAAGCCAAAGTTTTTGGGGTTACCAGATGGCGCATGACGCGGCTTCACTTAAATTCGCGCCGTCAGGTGATTTTGCAAAAATTAAGTTCTTCAATGGACTAAGCTATGACACGCGTGTTACCCGGACAGCAGTTCGGATCATTGCCCTTCCCCCGCACCTATTCGGTATTTAACATGCCCCCTGTGAATGTGAAACTAGATCTTGACTGGTCGATTTTATGGAAGACGACACCCTCTAACCGTTCTGTGCCTGATCCGACCCTTACTAAGATCGATGCCACGTCGCGTCAAACGCTGTTACTTTTAACCATGGTGGACAATTTGCTGCAGGCTTGTTCAGCGGTCATTACTTAGGAGGACGCGCCCGAAAAGGACTTTGTAACTTTAGCGGTGGCTTTAAAGTAGGGACGCAGGTGGCTAGGTGGGCGCAGGCCACATTTATCTCTGGAACTGTGACTAACGTTCGGAAGCTGTCGTTTATGGGGTGTATTAAACAGCTTCCCTACCGGCATTCTCGGGCTCTCATGCGAACGCCGTGGTCGCATCCTTCCTTGTTCGCGGAAACGATTCACAAGGTAGACAAGACGTGGGCATCTGAGTGTCGCGAAGCGCTGTCTATCTCGGCTGCTGCTCAGTCGGATCGGCGGTATAGGGACGACCGCATCAACAAGGTTTCCCGCAGAAGAAAGACACCTCAGCCCGGGGTTCTACTTCTACGGCGTTGACTTTCGCATCTTCCTCTCGGTCAGAGTCGAAGAAGGACTCTTATTGTAAGCGACGTTGGAGAAAGGGCCGCAGGGGAAAGAATTGAGGGAACTTCCCCCATTATTGACCGCATTGGAGTCTCCCCCAGTGACACTACCACTGGACTTACGCCCGGTAGGGGGGGAGACTCCAGTTGTTCGCGCACCGGTGGTTGCTGCTCAGAGACACTTTTGTAAAGAACATTCTAGGTCAGGGATACGCCCCCCCCTTTGATAAAGGTGCCGCCTCTTACGAGATCGCCGCCTTGTCAAACTCTACCATCGGCTGACGGAGGCCATCGATTCGTTGGTAGAGAAGGCGGCGGTGATCTAACTAGGTACCTCAGTGACCACCCCATGGTACTATTCCCCTATTTTTTTGGTGCCCAAGAAAAATTCAGACAAAATGCGGTTAATATTCAACCTCAAGAGGTTCAACGCCAGTTATCTTTAACCCCCACCCAAGTTCAGCATGGTTACACTTAGCAATTTGCGATGAATGGTGCTGCCGAACGATTTCCTCGTGTCAATCGATCTCCAAGACCCGTATCTCCACGTTCCGATAGCTTCCGAGTTCCAGAAGTACCTCCGGTTTGTCTACAAAGGTATCCATTACCAGTGGGTGGCCCTCCCATTTGGAATTTCTATGGCCTCGTTCATTTTCACTCGAATACTGAAACCGGTCGTAGAATATCTCCATCGGCAAATGATGAGGGTTGCCGTCTTTCTAGACGACGGTCTTCTGTGTCATCAGTCCGCCGATGTACTTCAGGGAGAAGTGACATCTGTCCTGAGAGTACTGTGGTACCTCGGATGGATTGTCAATCTCCAGAAGTCGGACCTGGTGCCAACTCGGGATCTACAATACGTAGGGATTTTTACGGGGGTCAATCTGGTCAAGGTCCCAGAGGACCGCTGGGCCAAGACTGTCAACAGCGTTCCGACACTCCTGCTAGCTCCTGTATCAGTACACACTTGGCAGGTAGTGCTCGGTCTGTTGACGTCGGCTCAGGACCTGACGCGTCGAGGTCGCCTGCATCTCCGTTCGTTACAGCGGCTGGTAATACTTCCGGCCACGTTGCGGTGAGCTCAGGATACGCAAGCGTACCGTTACCTACCTGTTTCAACGTACTCCCCTGCAGTTGAAATGCCAACAGGCTTGGCTGCATTTAAACCTCAAGGATCTAAGGTTAGACAACCAACAGGTTGGTGGCGGTTCAACCTGAAAAAGTTAAGGTGGAACAGCCAATAGGTTGACTGCCCTTTAAGCTCTAACCTTACATGTTCAATTTTTTTTTTTTTTAACCCTCATTTGGACGTATGCTCACTCACACAGTCGTACCATGGTACTTCTGCTACCTCATAAGGTACACAGAGTGACTTACTTCCCTAAGTTAATTACACCATGCTCCCATCATGTACACCACGCCGTGGCACAGTGGGGTACCCGTGACAGCATGTCGGGATGTGGTTTCACTAAAACATCAAGGGTTGCGACTGCGTTTAACATGTCGCTGGGCTATAGCTCAGTGACATGGTTTGCGAGGTCATATACTTGCGATTCACAATAATTGAATCGTATAATTATGAAAGTTTGTTAAAACCGCATTCTGACCTGCTGGTTGAGTGCTATTCTTTATTAGTCTCAGGTCGCATATGTCCACCAGACGTACAATACTAGGCACGATAGCTTGTGTTACAAGCGAAAATACATACAATGATGTCTATCAATTTGTGGCTGCTATCAAGGTGTTGAAAGTAGGGGAATTGCAATTAGCAGGCAAAGCTTACACCTAACTAGGTGTGCGCTAACTTATGTGCCTTTTTTTTAAAACACATTGGCATTCAATATGTTGTGGGTAGTGTACTGTACCGTTGAGGTACGTTAACTTGACCCAGGCTTTCAAGCACAAGGTCGAGTTTACTCTAACGAGTTATATGATTGGTCTTGTGGCATGACCATTTTGTGGTACCAACAGAGAATGCCAGTTTTAGAAAATTGATCTAACTTCCACACACCATCACAGGCATACACTAGCACGTTTACTGATCTTCAACCACGATTGTTAATATCAGCAAATAGTTTTGAGTGAGTCAAGCAGTAACAGGCTTAGGGGACCAACTTATTATATACACTCATTTTATGTAACTCCGATCGGTACACTGAATAGTAAGGTTGGCACACCTCTGTTAGTGCAACCGCTAATTATGTATGGAAGTTTACGAAAATCGGACGGGCAGAGACCAATGTCTTGTTCGCATGGAAGTGTTCACACCATGCCAGTCAGGTGTGTTTACTTCCATTTTCCTTACTCAAAACAGCACTGCCATCTGGTGTGAGTCATATTTTTTCATAAGGGGTTCAGTTTTACCTATCCATTAAAGGATAGTTGTAACGTGATTCTTCTTTTGTAAAATTCCCCTCAGTAAAATATTTTTGTCGACAACATGGGGGCGTGGTAGCAAGTCCTGGGTGATTATTTATGGGACTATTGACACTGTTCAGTGTCTCCTACCACAGTTGCCCCAAGCACCTGGTCCAACACTAACTCGGCTTTAACCTGAGTAGTTACACTTCGGGAAAACCAGACGAATATTGCAGTTTTTCCTGTTATGTTTGAATCTGTAGCTTGGTTTCACACCCAGAAATACCATACCACACAGTTATTTGTGCAATGGTTCAAGGACAAATATATTGACACTAATTAGCAGGTAGTGACTTACAGGTGCACACCTGGACTAATGTTTTAGTGTAGGAGGGATTAGCACCCCAGAATAGTTACACCCCAACACCC
This sequence comes from Calliostoma canaliculatum, assembly GCA_032361085.1. Lineage (NCBI taxonomy): Eukaryota > Metazoa > Mollusca > Gastropoda > Trochida > Calliostomatidae > Calliostoma > Calliostoma canaliculatum. The sequence continues at coordinate 6,646 of JAULCD010247570.1, forward strand.
ATGGACCGGTTTCCGCAAGGGTGGTGCACACTAAAATTTTATCCATACCACTGTATTATTTTATATATGATAGAGGATAAAAATAACTTTTTACAAGGATTAAAATGTTTTTTGGTTTAGACCGAAACTTGTATACACAATTCGGGTGGATTATAGTGGTACACAATCTCAGGTAAGATTGTCTGAAACACACCAATTAACATATCCCCTCTTGTTAACTGTGAGGGAATCGAGTTCGCATATTTACAAATCAAATCGTGGTGGCTAGTGCTGTCATTTGTAGGTGAACATAGTTATACGACAAGCACTTGTAAAGTGGGCGATCGTATACACGGGCGTTAATGATCGATTCACTTACATGTGTGTTTTTCCGAATTATGGGAAAATCTAGACTTATACACTTTCCCACTTCCAGTACTGTTACCCAGATTCTTGGGAAAATTAAGGCACATATACGGCTGCTTTTTGTGGCACCTTTATGGTCAGCCAGGGCGTGGTACCTGAATATTCAAAGCTACGAATTCCGGACTATTACCAGCAATGTGGTGCTACCAAACGCAGGTTTTTCAAATGAGGTTTTGTCCTGATTTTCAACACAGTGGAAGTAGAAGTCTCGCGTACCACTGTATCCCAGTAGCTTCGTGCTACGATTCTTAAAGCATACACAGCCAGTAAATAACCACCCTCTTCCTTGTCTTATCCACACAAGGTACGTGCGTTAGCTTCCACCATGGTATTGCATGTTAATTGCTCTTTAGCTACAATAATGCAGGATGTTTTCGCAACCTACACATGTTTTGCCACTCACTATCTTCGGGAAATATCGACTAAGAATGTCGCAAGAATACAGCAGTTTACAAACCAGTACATTTTTGACAAAGTCAACACAAACGACAAGTAGATAAACCTACAAATTTAACTCATGAAGAAATTTGATGTTGTCGCCATGTGTAATAAATATTGATTATTACCAGAATGTGTTTCGGTATCATAAATATCCTATATTTGGAATAAAAAATGTATTATGCGAGCCTTTAGCGAGCAATACATATTTTTTTATTCCTAATATATGAAATTTATGATACCGAAAGACACGAGGGTAATAATCTTTTCATCATATAATGTCAAACTAAATTTGAAACGTTTTTAGATGCAATTTTGTTTTAAAGTTTTGCTAAAGCTTATGCCGTTAGGAGTTCCATACTAAGGTCAAGGACACATTTCAAAACATTTCACTGCGGTGTCAGACCGCGTAAACAAAATAATTCGACTGAGGTTGCAAGAGTTTACATTGAGGTTTCAGCTGTGCAATGACATGGCAAAACAATTGCAATATGTTGTTGTCTGGTCAAAAATAGGCCTTCAGTAAGAATAAAATACTTCAGGTATGTGTTTTATTTGCCGTTGTGGAACTATACACAGTCTGTGTTGGCTGTGTTTTCTTTCTTTGATTTTACTAGATTTGTTAATAATGTTGATTCATAAGCATTGAGAAACAGATCGGCTAAAAGGACTTCTTGTCTGAATATTTTTTCCCCAAATTTGACAAATATATTGTCAATCAGAAAATCTAGCAATTCACATATTTCAGTCTCAGAATATTTCTTTGTTGTGTTGCTTTCTGTCTTAACAAATTGACCACATCCTTTGAATATAGAAATATAGTTATATTTACAAACTCTTTTTTTTGAAACAAAGGCATTTTGGATTAAAACATGCAACTTCTTTTTTAATTTTTCATGGGGGATTGTGGTGTAGAGGGTTAAAAAATCAAACGTTTTTAAACATGAAAATTTTATTCTGTTTTGAGACTGAAGTATTTCAAGTAAATCTCCGCTTGTCTCATATATTCTTTGACAGTGATTTGTGAGACCTTGTTTGATTTTTGTGAGAATTATCGTTAGAAGCTTTGACAAGGATTTGGTTGTGCATTTGCTAGATCCTGCAATATATCTTTCTTTATATGGATTCTTATGAAGTTTAGGAATCCAATATAAATTGGGAAGAGCTTTATCTTCAGTTTTGAACGAAATTCCATGAGTACACATAAATAACTCATGATTGTCACAGATTTCTTTTTCAGATAAAGGACTGGCTTTGTAAGTCGGGTTAGTAGATCCTAAAACTCATGGTTTATATTAAGATACATAACCATATTTTTGCAACCCTGAGTCGAGTTATTTTGTTTATGCGGTCTGACACATCAGTAAAATTCTTTGGAATACGCCCTTGACCTTAATATGGAATTTCTAACAGTATCCATACGCTCTAGCAAAACTTTGATTGAAACAAAATTTGTCAAATTCTCTTGACACGTGATTGTTCACATGAGCGGTCTCAAATCCTATCCCGGCTCTGAAAACCACTTCTCGCTCCGTCGTCTGCTGCCTGTGCAGGGGAAACGGGTTAATCAGAAACCGTAGTCTCATCCTAACCCTCGTCCGTCAGTTTGATACCGACAGTCACATTCCCCTACAGACAACTAAACATGACTAGTGGACAGTCTAGCAGTATCTTCCTTCGGGCTGTGAGGTCAGTCACACAGGCAATCAGTATCAGTTGAAGGAGGTGGCAACCAGAGATCCACTGGGTGGGGTAGGGCCTCACCCCTCGAAGAACAAGATGCACCAGAGGAACTAGAAACTAGAAGCTCTAGACTTTTTTTAGCTGTCCTTGTAGCGTCGATCAGGCTCCCCGTCTCCGCAAGGGCTTTGAAGTACAATTTCAAGTCTTTGAAAGACAAATGTCTGCATTTGTGACACTTTTGATGAAGCGAACATGCTCCAAAACAAAACTGTTTAAAGCATGTAGGACAATATCGATGCGGGGCCACTTTACTAAGAGTTAGAGAACACGAAGCACAAACACGCTTTGTTGTATCTGACACATGTAACCAGCTGTCACACGTCAAATTTAACAGTGAGATTCTATAAAAAAAATTAGATACAGCTGCAGATACTTGCAGATAGGTGATTTATTTATTACAATATATAACCCGTAGGTAAAACTGATGCTCGAAAAACTATAAAAATTAGGAATCCGCAACTTCCATTTCTAAATAACTCGTTGGCCATAGACCAGAATTCCGCTGTTATTTGCTGTTGTGGCGGAATATAGCGGAAAGTGGCGTAAAATAGCGGAAAATGGCGAAATATAGCGGAAAGTAGCGGTTATTCTGAAAACGGCGGCGGGTCTCGGCGGGGAAACAGCGGCAAACGGCGAGTAAACAGCGGATATCGGCGGGCAAACAGCGGAATTTCATCTGTCCAGACTTAGTTTTTTCCCCTGGACTTAAAATATTTTCTGTTTTTAGACTTAGAATAATTTTTCAAAAAATGTCTTGGAACAATTTTATTACTTTTTTATTTATCTAAAATATGTATATGGTTACTTATTTGAAATAAAGCAGTAAATTAAGACAATGTGAAATACAGACAATTAACTAATTTTGTTTAACATTTCATTAACAGATTAATCTTTTTTCTGGCTGACATGAAGATTTCCATGAACATGATCAGTGCCGTGTCTAACATCAACAATCTACCCCAGTGAAAATAGCACTGGAATTCCAGTGGAAAACACTGGAATTCCAGTGGAAAAACCTGGAATTTCATTTTCCAGTGGAATTCCAGTAGAATTCTCAATGAACGACTGGAATTCTACTGGTTCTCACTGGCAT
>JAULCD010247681.1:0-10324 GCA_032361085.1 Calliostoma canaliculatum
GCCGCGAGATTTGCCTTTAGCAGACGATGCTAATTTGTGTGATACTATATATGCTATGCTATGCTATGCTATGCTATACTACATCTGTCCGATTTCGTTACTTACAGATACGTTACTCCCCACAGTACAAAAAGCAATATTAAACAAAACAAAGAAACTACCCTCCCATTACAGGTACGAAAAATATGTGCATTTTAATTAACCAATTTCAGCAAATGTCGAAATATGGCAAATGACACCGAGAACATCTCATGAATAGACCACAGTTTCCAGCCAACAAATACGGAGTCGTCCTGGCCCTCGTTCCTCAAAGCGATCTTAGGCCAAGTTGATTTTAAATGATTTTCGAAACACTGTCCTGTGGAATTGTTCCTTATTATAGACTTACGACTGTCGTAGCGCAGAGATCGATTTGGAACCGGTGCCAAATGGCATCGGTTCCAAAGCGATCTCTGAGCTATGACAGTCGTAAACCAATGTTATATGTTAGCAATTACGATTAACTTAGTCTAAGATCGTTTTGAGGAACTGGACCCAGAACGGGCGCCGATATTTAATGTTCCTAAAACCTATCTAGGAAGGATCAAAGATCGTAAAATATAAAATAAAAAGTTCCGCGTCTATGAACATGTCGAAAACACAGAAAGATGCTACCTTCGACCTACATACGACCTACATACGAGTCTCTTTGTTTTAGATTTATGCCAATTTATCATATTTGCTCATAACCACGATATTAAGAAGTACGTGTAGCCTATTTGCTAATAACCAGAAAATATATACATGTCACTATAATTGAGTGATTGAGTGAAATAAAATTTGACATGGCTTTCAGCAATATTCCAGCTACAGCAAAAGATCCCTATTTTAGCTGGCTTGTACGTCAAGCATGGGGTTACTGGGGCCCTATTCTTTCCAGTGCCCGATGACACTCACCGGAAACTCCACTGGGGTACAATAATTGAAAACACTATTATAAAACGTAACATGAATAATTCCCAGATCTACCACTTTCATGTTGACAGTATGTGCAGAAATGCATGTATTGATGTATATTTCGGTCCACCCTCTTCAACACGAGCAAATGCTTTTTATTTAACTGCCTTGAAGACTAAGAATGGAAAATGCTATCATCCATGGGAGACAATACCACCCAGACAACAGTAAAGCAGATCAGTGCTATGGCCGGAATTACAGGGAAGAATACCAATCATTCACCTCGTCAACTGCTGCCACCCGGCTGTACGAAACTAACGTCAGTGAGCCGCAGATGAGAACAAACCGGTATGTTGTGAAAGATAAATGGTATGCATGTCGGATAAAACTATTACCCAGTCTGTGGTGTATGAAATAGTATAGGAATGCTAACTGCTGGTAAGAAATTAATGTCTAATTATGACACGATACTTAATTTTTAAAAGTATGAAATAATAGAATTAATAATTATATTTTATTGCTGTCAAACGCTTACTGATACCGATACGATAACTCTTACATCTCCATTAGAATTAAATTAAAATTTGCTCTTGTACAACTTTATACCAACATAAATAAAACTGAAATATTAACCTCCAGGGCACAAGCTTGATGCAGTGAGGGGTTACAAATGGACGAGTGATGAACAAAAGGAAATGGCTTCAGATTTGTTGGTTTGTAAAGTTCCAAAGAGGGAAGAAAACTCCCAAGAAGAATGTCGCATCGAGTGTTTGTCCTGCCTTCTAGATCTGAACCAGAGTCGATCATAACGGAAATTCGCGGAGAGTAAAATAATCTGAATAGTTTGCCTTTTTCTTTTTGGTGATCTGCTAAGACTTTCAAGCCAAGCCTATTTGGGTGTTTTTGGGACGAGGGTTCATTCTCAGTAAAAGCTGGGAAGGAGTTCTCTGAACTCCAGTAAAACCTCTTCCCAGGTTTTACTCCGGGAATAAAACCTCGTCCCTGGTATTGGTACCAGTAGAAAAGGACAACGAATTACAACGCCAGTTATTAACATTAAGTTTATAACTGGTAATAAGCAGACGTTAAACTCAAATCCATTCATCCTTAGTCTTACAAGATCATATTTTGTGGTGTGGTGGTGGCGTTAGTCGTGCTAATGACGTTATAGTAAAAGGTAAATGTGTTTTTTTCGCCGATTTGATCTGAATCTGGGACACAAGTTCTAACGAGAAGAGCTTTCTTTCATAAAGATCTGTTTGTAAATATGTGTAGAAGATATATAGTGCAGTCATTCATTTCTGGAGTAACAACCACACAAAGGTGACACAGCCAGAAGGTCGAGATGCTAAAGTGCAGAATCTTCAGTTGCCAAAGGCCCTGAAATACCGTCATAACCAAAGCCCCTGAAATACCGTCATAACCAAAGCCCATGAAATACCGTCATAACTAAAGCCCCTAAAATACCGTCATAACCAAAGCATCTGTCGACGCTTCAGTATGTTCCTTCCTCGTCACTTTTTTTTTAAAAAGTATTTTTTAAAGTCCCGGCATTCTCGTCAATATAACAAATGATATGCCCGAGAAACATTTTTTATGCAACCTAAATGCAACTTGGAAAGAGCTTACACAAGGGCCGAGATAAAGTTACGATGTCTTGACCTACGATAGCTTTGTGGAACGGGGGTTAGATGTCTGTGGACTGTCGAGATGTCCGGTCTTAAACTGTTTCTCAATTTGTAATTGAAAATTTAAATGCTGTTTTCCAAAGATCTTTAAATAGAGCTTAAAGGCAACAAAATTACTTCTCACTTCTACAACAGGCAGAGCAGGAACACTCCTTACATAATAACACTACCCGGGCAACATGTGTGTGGGTCATGGTGTGAAAAACACGTAGCAACAGCGATGATATTTATTTATGTTAGAAAGAGTTACTAGTAATGACTTGTTTGTGGTCAGAACGTGTCCAAACAGTATGTTAACTGCTGAAAACAAATTTGACATCTAGAAGATAACTACATTGGGTTAAAGATAATATACTATTTTTAAAAGAATATGCAAGTAAACTTAGAAAAGTATAATCACCTTCGGGGATAAAAACAATAAGGCAAACTTGTCGTATGACCGTATCGTATAATTGAACATATAGTGAGAATAAGTGTGATAGCAACTAGCATGCACAGTAATAAGTAGCAGGAACTATTTACTTGTTTTTACAATAAAATAAAAGAAGTTCTTTCTTCCGTTTAAATTTTGTTTCGAATGAATAAGTAATAAACCATTTTAAGAGTTAGACTAAGAAATATTTTGACAATATACACTAGAAAAAATGCATAGAAATTATTTATGTCATAGTATGACTTTGAATGACAAATACAATATCACCCTTGTGTCACTTGATATCAATTATACCAACACTCGTTGATACAATTTTAAACCTTTGCAGCAGTGCGACGTCAGAGTAAAACATCTTAGTAGAACCCGAAAGTAAAACGACAGTGTCAGTTTAACGTGAAACAAAAGAGTGAAACGTCATATGAAAGTGTATCAGTGAAGCATATTAGCGTAAATAAACTAAACCAAACTTTTACAGATTTTGCGCTATATAAATGCTATCTATTATTACATATGCATGCATTTTAATTACACAGAGAACAACACGTAGACAAGAATTTAAAGGACCTTTCAGTGTTAACACACAATTCCAAGCGATTCAATGCATAATTTAAATAACATTGTTTAGTATTTGCATAACATTGTTTCGTATTTACATAACATTTTTAGTATTTACATAACATTGTTTAGTAAACAATGTTTCGTATTTACATAACATCGTTTAGTACTTACATAACATTGTTTAATATTTACATAACATTGTTCTGTATTGACATAGCATTGTTCTGTATATACATAACATCGTTTAGTATTTATATAGCATTGTTTAGTTTTACCATAACATTGTTTAGAATTTACATAACAGTATTTTGTACTTACATAACATTGTTTAGAATTTACATAACACTGTTTATTATTTACAGTAGATTACAACCATTTTATTTCACCACTTCAATGCTCTAAAAATAGTAGACCAGATTTCATGTCAGATTTGGTAAGCTTATACCATACGGAAGCGTATTAGTAAAAAAATTACCGTGGCACTAATACGATTCCGTATACACAGCAAACATTAAAGAATGCAGGGTATATTTGTTGTATACAGGGTATATTAGGTGACATTATTTAGAAACTAAGTTGTGCGGTTGCATATGAATTTAGAAAATGACTAATTTATTCAGAATGTGTTAGGAATTTCGTGTAAACGCCAAATTTGAGTAATTGCTTTCCATGACTTGCACTTGAACATTTTGACAGGCAGCGTATGTTAGACAGCTGGTTCCTGTCCTCGTGTTACAACTGTTTGACAGCTGGTTCCTGTCCTCGTGTTACAACTGTTTGACAGCTGGTTTATGTCCTCGTGTCTTCGTGACATTCGGAGTCTTATCTTACGTGATGACTTGCTTGATAACGGTGTTAGTATTTACACCGAAACGTCACACAAATAGCAATAAAGACATTGAAATCTATAGAATACCTTAATTTTATATAAGTGTAACATCATTTTTAGTTTGAAAACCACATTTTGGTAATTAATTAGCCATGTGAAATTATGAAAACAGGAAATTGCCCAGTACCAATACTTCTGATTTATTTTGTACCCACACATTTGGATTGCATGAAAATTGTTATTCTTTTACCTTGTGAAAGATTTGGCAGAAATTCTGTCAGATCTCAAGAGCAAAAAACTAACACTGATTTGCACGAATGAAACAGGTTATCAAGGAACAGACAATTGGTAATACAAGAACATCAAAATTACCGAATTCATGGAGACATATATTGCTATAGAACCTGACATGTAAAGAGCTAATTTCTATAATAATGCAATCAGCATGAAACCAGAGTTTGCAGGTCTATCAACTGACATCAGACATGACATTTGTCATACAGTTCACATAGGGTGTCCACAACAATGTACAGTCAGCAACCCTTCAATGCGTACCCCTAACAAGACATTGAAATTAAATCATGGGTTATCTGAGCCGTTCTTTGTGTACTGCTGCCTCCATTTGCCCCACGTTTTCTGTAGGAGGATCACGTGCCTTCACATGACATCCTAAATGTGCACAATAGGATTGAGATCACTACTCGTAGCTGGCCAGTCACACATAAAGTTGCTGACTGCGATAAAACGGTGGGTGTTGGTGTTATTACCAATGTACACTGGTCTAGAGTCAAGAATGTGAATGTCAAAATGGGGAACGGCAATAGGATTCAGCATTTCCCAGATATACGTTTACCAGTCAGATTGCCCTGTCAACAAGTCCAACGGTCAACAAATGCGAGAAGCATTCCCAAACCATTAATGAGGCTCCGAAGAAAGAAACATTGGGAAGGATGTTCTTGTGAGTATAGGCAGTATTTCTCTACCTCCAGACTCATACTCGACCATCTTTGGCATGCAGCATGAACCGACTTTCATCCGACCAGTGGATCCTTCTCTGGTCCTCAGATTCCAGTTCCTTCTCGCTGCCTGACACCACATCAAATGTCGTCTTGTATGGTCATTTGTCAACAGTGGACGCCTAATGACCTTCTGTGAAGCCAGTCCAGCAGTTTTTAAACAAATCTTCACAGTTTTTGAACTCAAACAGCGATTTGGCAGCCATTGATGCTTTGGAATCGTGCTGGATGCAAACGTCTCCCCAGATGTATAAGTGCCCTATCGTCACGCTGTGACGTCACAGGAGGACGTCCCAGGCGTGGACGTTCTTTTACTTATCAGCCTGGGCACGTTTTCTGATTGGTCTGCTAAGAACTGTATAATTGTATTATGCTTGCCTTCCGAATGCATTGAATGACGCTTTTGCAGCATGCAGACCAATAATTTGACACATTTGCCCTTCTGATAACCTCCCCCGCTTCTGTCAACCTCCTCATACGCTTCTGTCAACCTCCTACGTGCCATGTTCAACCATCGGAGAACAACCATTAGTTTTCTTACCACATACTGACAACTAATGTTGATTGATGTCAACTAATGCCTCTGTCATTGTTTTTCAATATTGCATGATCATTGGTATTATATTTCGGGGGGTGCTTAACTATTTTCTCTGTGTGTATAATATCATTGCATCAGTCTGTATGGTAAGTATACACTGGATCACGGGCCAAACGTTCACAGTGAGTGGAGAGGGGGGAACTGCACAACAGCATAACCCTTTGTTTGTTTGTAGGCTTCCGTCCATGCGTAAACTTGCTGTATCCGAATAGCTGAAATATAGTTGAAAGTCGCGTGAAAAGAGAACAAAAGTCCCTTGAAACCAGTTACTGAAGTGAATCTTGTTTGACACACACAGACGGACATGTTGGTTGTGTATTTACCCTCGTTTGTCTGAAATATGCTATTCTCCCCGTGATTCATAATTCGATGTATTTTGCTGATGATAATGGTTTATATTTGGTTGTTCCAAGAATATTCCATGAAACATTAGCAATGCTAAGACACCTGAGTGTTTATCACAGTACTTTCGTTCTATGACGCTTTTGTAAGTTTGAGACATTTAACTTTCATCCTCTTGCTTTCGTTAACTTCAATGAAAATTAAGATATCTTAACCCCAAAAGGGCTTCTTGAAACGGCGACCAATAGACTGAACAATGGTCCGGTATCGTTAGAGCCATCCTGGATAAATCCATGCTATGAATTCTCCATTACTCTACAATTCATACCCTGACACAAACGTCGTGTTTCCGTCAATTAGCAAGTTGCATCATCGTCACTATTATTCAGTTAAATGCTTAGCACATAAAATATTGCGCTCAATCAGAATCGTTCCTTCAAAAGTTTGACCTCTAGTCCTCTACACACTATTTAACGTGCCCTTAACATAATTTCAAAACAAAGATGAGTCATTTCATTGGCAGCTATTTTTACCGACACGTAATGCAAATCGACAGAAAGCTGGTGATTATGTCCATGGTATGAATCGTAGAGTAACGGAGATTTAATAGCATGGATTTATCCAGGATGCACCAATAAGAGACACATTAATCCTTGATAACAATACATGTTCACTCACATGTGTCTCCATGCTAAGTAACTTAATTATCACAGCTCTGGTAAGGAAAATGATGGCTTTTTATCTGCTGCGTGAATATGAGTAGATTTGATCTGAATCAAATACATTTCATTGATAGGAAGACATATTGCAGAACATTGTTTATTATGACTAAAACAAATGACACTGTCAGTGTTGACTCTACACTTCAATTAGCTTGTGGTCATCTTAAAACTGTTAAAGATGGTAGTTTAAAGTGAATAAAGATACAATGTACTTGGTAATGTTGGCGTTATTAAATGAAATAAGTCGTAAAATATCTGAAGTGTGGATAAAACATTCAAATCTAGAAGTAACTTTATCTACTTGGTTAATATTGACCACATTTATAAAAAAAATCGAAAAATCTTCAGTCAATGTCACGCAAAGAAAACTGTCTTTAATTTACTACATTGTTGGTTTAGGAAAATAAACTTCAGTAAGTTGATTAAATTTTCAATCTCTCTAAACACAAGCGTCCTGGGTCGAGAGGCGCTCCAAGGTCAAGTGGGAGCAGCTTAAGTCTCTCTGTCTTCTAGATATTCTTGATGATAAAAGGTAGAGGGGACGGGACAGTGCCATCCGCCCATGGTGTTGTTATATAATTGTTGAAGGCTTCTGAACCAGCAACCTCAAGAAAGGAGGTCAGTTGTGTCAAGCCAAGCATCCTCAACTTGAAGCAGAGGCAGGAGTGGTAGAGCAGCAGCTCACCGTACAGACTGTTCCATAAGAGGGTCTTCTCTGTACATAACTGCAAGTCCGAGTGGTTGGCATCTTTTGGAGGTTGGTTATGTTCAGAGACACTCCTGACATACTCGCTGACTGCAGTGCACTTCCCAATGCACGTCCTAACACACCTCCACTGGATACATGCTTGTTCTTGTAGTACTCGTTCTTGTAGTACTCGTAACCCTACAAAAGTACTTGCATACCTCTTGTACTAGTCCGGTCATTCTCTTGATGATAGCTTCCAGAGGTCAGAGGTTTATGTATGTAATGATTGTTAAAAGTAAAACTAAATCTCAGTGGTTCCTTAGTAGCTTGTAATTAATTATTTTAATGTCATACACTTACAAGATCCTCTGTCCGAAGATTGTAATTGATTATCAGTTATGACCTAAGTAACCATTTAATCCAAAAATTACGTTTATAACAAATTATTCAAATAAACTCAATGTAAATACTTGCTGGATTTAGTTTCTCCATTGTTCACGTCATCTCCTGTTATGTTTTGGGAGCATTCATAAAAAAACAACTTCTGTCACCTCAGATTCAGTTTGCACAAAAAAACACCAACAGTGGTACAATAGCAAAAATAATTACATACGTAAGTATTATAGTATAAACAAGATGACAGGATGCATTATACATCAGCAACATAATATTAATGAATGTTGCAAAATTCTTTACAGTTTTTCTCTTCTTGTGATGTCAATAATGTTTTTAACTTGTACATATTCGGTCCTTTAAATAGTGCTTTTGGGATTATACATAATTCGCTGTTGGAAAAGAGCTTTTGTGCAACTTTATTTCAAGGGTGTATGTTACTCAAGATTTATTTGCAAAGGCTCATTGAGTTTCACAGACCTTCCGACATCAAGGTCACTGTCAAATAAGTCTTACACTATTAATGTGCGTTGTTATTTATAAACAAGGTTTGTATTTGTAGCCAAGTTTGTGTAATTTTTACATTTGTTAATTTTTAAAGACATATATAAACAGTAGAATATCCTACTGGTATCTATCAATTAACAGGTGCGCTGTTTGATGACTTTGACACAAGTGTGTGTAGAACAAAGATTTATTTTGCTCACCATAGTGTGTGTTTTTGGCTATGCGTTATAGTGGAGAAAATAAGTTGGTGATTTTGAGAGTTGTAAACTATCCAAAACCAATGTATTAAAAGTAGATTATTTTGATTATGCAGAAAATAAATTGTTAACAAATATGTTTGATGCAACATTAAAAAGCTTATAATTAAACGAAGTATAAAAGCAGATGATTTTATGAGCATAGAAATATGAAAACTCTGTGAAAAGGTCGAACTATCATGCATCAATTTGTCATTGTGTTTGCCATAAAACTTCGTGAATGCTTTGATCAGTCTAAAGTTGGTATTGTAGGATCAAGTAGATAAATTAGACGAAGATACTCATTTATCCTGATATTATTGAAGCAAATGAGGTCATCTGTGTATCTGAAACTAAGATTGTTTTAGCTATGTGTATTTTTAAAATATTTTACAAAATTTGTTAAAAATGCCAATTCATAGGCATAGAGACACAGATCTAACCGACGTGGAGCACAGTTAGTAATCTAAATTTGACGAAAATATTGTCAATCAGAAAATCTAGCAACTCACATAGTTTTGTCTCAGAATATTTCTTTGTTGCATTACTTTCTGTCTTAACAAATTAATCACATCCATTGGCTATGGAAATAAAGTTTTATTTTTCAATTCATCATTTAAAACAAATTCATTTTTGATTAAGATATAAAACATTTTGAAAAAAGTTACATGAGGGGTTGTTGTATTGAGGATAAAAAAACAAAGTTTTTAACATGAAATCTTTCAGTCTCCAAACAGAATACAATTTTCAAGTTAATCGTTGGATTTTTTAAGATCCTCATGTGATTTATTCTGCTCGTCTCAAATCATTTTGACAGTAATTTGTGAGAACTTGATTGATTGTTGTGAGATTTACTGTTAAAAAGCTTGGACAAGGATTTGGTGTTTTATTTGCTAGATCCTGCAACACATCTTTTTTATTTGGATTTTATGAAGCTTAGAAATCCAATATATATTTTCAATTTTCAATGATAGAAGGGTCACCAGTAAGGATGTGTCCAGCAGGTTTACAGCAAAATCGTGATTTATGGCAGTCACACTGGTGACTGAGAATCAACGTCCTGCAGTACTCATAATTGAATAGTTTGGATGCAATAGTCTAAGAATAGGAATATGATATAATTGGTGGTTTTAAATTTTGAAATACTAAGTAAAAGTTTTAGACATTTCTGTTTCTGAAAATATTACTTATGTTAATAAATTCTAAACCATTGTTGGCAAGTTTTAAACTGACGAAATCCTTTGGTTTTCATTTGTTAACTATGGACTGAAACCAATACTTGTCAGTCCCTGATACTGTATTTCCAAACTTAAAAACCTAACTTTACTATTTCACTCAGGGATTTAAATAAAACAACAAACAGTTTAGTATAGATTTT
>JAULCD010247792.1:0-10324 GCA_032361085.1 Calliostoma canaliculatum
TTAAAGAAGTTGCAATTCATAATATTTTATGTTATAATGTATAATTCCTTGAAAAACATAAATTATATTTATTCACTATAACATTTGAAATTCTTTAGGGGACATTTAGAAAGCTTTTTTGTTGAAATGTTTATTAAATAAGGTTTATTATCGAGAATAACTAACGTTAAACTACCAGCATGTCATATGTCAAAATATAAGTAAATCATACGCTAGGTGACTTAAACAATAGGTAAGGCTACTACCGGCGTTGACCATTCATCCATTGTACGTCCATGCATAACAAGCCTATACGACCTGTGTGTGTTAGTATATAGATGTGTATCGCAGTGTTGCTGTCTTCGACTAGCGTTTCTCTACGTTTTCTTTAAACCCCTCTGCATGCTTCAGTTGATATTTACAAAACCAGCAAAGCGAGAGTTGACGGGATATGAATTTGAGAAGAAAATTGGTTTGTTTTAAACCAATTTTCCTCTTGAGAAAATATGCACGCTGTTATTTTATGGGCAGGAAAACATAACGAGACCCTGAACTAGTTCTGGGAGGGATAGCTCGCTTTTTAAAGAAAGATGGTTTACACAAGATTTTAAACCGGGTTTGTTTAACCCAGCGTACCACACCAAAGGGGAACTGTCATAACGCTAGCAGTGAATGTAGCGGGATTTTTTTAAAACCTTCGTGGTTTAGAAAGCATGCGGACGAGAATATACAGATGCGCTCGAGCGACCCTACACCAGGACAATACGTTCGGATCGCAAATGCTAAGATAGATGTAAATTGTGCATTTTCCCCAAAAAATTATAAATGTCAAAATCGTTTTAAATTTGCGTTTTTATAAGAAGTATTATTAAATGCATATTTTACAATGATTTAAATGTTTACAGTGGGATTAAGTTTACAACTTGTATTTGTTTATACTGCATTTTTTTAAGTATATGTTTTTCTTCTTTTTTTAAATGCAGTTGTCAACGATTTTACGCTGGATAAAAAGATGAAGTTTACAACTGTCAAAACCGTTGTAAACTGTGCACTTTTCAAAGAAAAACTTCGTTTTTCTTTGGAAAGTGCACGGTTTACAACGATTTTGACAGTTGTAAACAAAACTCACTGTCCAGTGTAATAAGCATTTGTAAAGCATTGGCCTAACGGTGAGCTCCTATCTTCACTTCGTAATGTGGGATTCCCCTATTCACCTACCTTGTCGTTTGTTGTAGAAGACAGAGGGTTGATGTGCAAGTGTAAACTGCAAGAGCAGCAGAAGGGATAAGGGTGCAAGCCTGGAACACGATGAGACTCCAAAGAAGAGTTGGTGGAACATCACGCTACACAAGACAGGTAGAGTCAGCCACTATCCCGGCTGCGGCCACCGTTCACACACAACTCTCACTCAGATTATCCTCGAGTATTACCAATATCACCGGGTGATAGCCACACTCCTTGGCCTGTCCACGCGGCGAGTTAACATTTTAACAACCTCTGTGATTTTAAGTATGTCGTCTGCTCGAAGTGCCGACACTTCCGATCACAGTTGAGCCCCAATGAAACGCGGTTGTATTTGGACGACACCACTCACTGCGGAGAGAGGGGAGGGAGGAGGGGGCAGTCTGAGGGGGGAGCACGCGGCGTTTGGGAACACTGTGTGTCGTCTGCCGACACTGAAAGCGCGGAACGGGCAGATAACACCGAGCTCTTGTCCAGCAAGCGTGCTGTCAGTAAGTTTGAAGGTTGTGTCATTCTGAAGCCGCAGTGGAGCGTTTAGGGTGTACTTTCCCACCCTTCAGGAAATGGGGGCGCTCGCGAGTTACTTCGTTACCTATCTGAATGCACTCCGGTGCAGAGAGCAGAGAGCGGAGCCCTATGACAGAGTGAGGAGGAATTCTGCTCGCAATTGTTTCTCACACAGATCTTGTAGATAACGCTGTAAATTCGGTCTAGGTGAAGCTCGCCATGTGTTCGTGTTGTGTTGTATTAGCGAGGGTGTTTTACGTTCGATGTTACCTGCTGAAGATGTCGTATAAAGGGCTTGTCGTGTTTGTTGTTGTGGCTGTCTCGGCAGGCTGAGGGTTATATTATTAGCATAAGTCATTGATAGATCGTCGCCATATCTCCCTATCGCTGTGGTAGTTGGTGCAAGTGAAGTTATCTAAAGAAGTTATGTCGCGAGCTCGGTCGTTAAATGAAAGCGTTTCAATACCCACAGGCTCAGACCTCTTTGAATAATAGGCCGTTGAATGCATAGTTAGATGTAGGGACACTTGCGTTCCGCTTAAGAAAATAGACGACCGAGATTTGTCTGCATGCAATACTATGGCCATGTCCCATGAAGCCCGCGTAGGGTTATGACATCTTAACTTTCATCTTAGCGCTCTCGTTACGAGAGCGCTAAGATGGAAGTTAAGATGTCTTAGCCTAAATCACTGATATGAAAGTTTTAATATCTTGGCCACACGAGAGTTTAAAGTAACGATATTGAACCGTAGAGCTAAGGCTTTTATTATAACGCTTTGTTTACGAGAATGCTGAGATAAAAGTTTAAACATCTTAGTCATACAAGAGCTTATTAAAGGAACCAATAGCGCTAACATGAAAGTTAAAATATGTTATGGACCAAAATTTAGTCTATACATTTATTAATTCCAATGTTTTATTGCCCTACTTCTACAGACTGATTTTGTAAACTGTGAAATAGTAGCTACTAGACTTGCTTATTTTATCTAGACTGTCCACTAGGCCCTATTGATAATTCACCGCCATGGTACAAGACTAGAAATCTTAGTTTTATGAACGTTTCATAGAATGCTGCGAGAGCGCTGGAATAAAAGGTAAAAGAAGAAATCTTAGGTACACAGGGAAATTTACCAGAGCTCTATGATAAATTTAAGGTTAGGGTATATTTGCCTTACGAGGATTTTATTAAACATTACGAGAGCGTTACGTGAAAGTTCAAATTTCTTAGCCTAATGAGATCTTCATGGATTCTAAAAATAGTGTTAATGTGAATGTTAGGGTGTTTTAGCATCACGAGAGATTCAGAAAACGTTACAAGAGCACCAACGTGGAAGTTGACGATAGCTTCATAAACGTAACAAGTATGCTAAGATAGAAGCTAAGACTTATTGGGCTAACGAGACCTTCACTCCGAGTGCGCTAAGATGCAAATTTGTACGTCATAGTTACTTGATCTTCGTAGAACGCTACGCGACTGCTTA
Organism: Calliostoma canaliculatum; assembly: GCA_032361085.1. Lineage (NCBI taxonomy): Eukaryota > Metazoa > Mollusca > Gastropoda > Trochida > Calliostomatidae > Calliostoma > Calliostoma canaliculatum. The sequence goes on from JAULCD010247792.1 coordinate 3,210, forward strand.
GCTTAAAATCTGTATGTCACAGCCTCGCTAGACCTTTGTAGAACACTACGAAACTGCTAAGATAATAATATGAATGTCTTAACCTTACTAGATCTTCGTAAAACACTTCGAGAGTGCTAAAAAGAAAATACGTATGTCATAGTTTCACGAGATGTTATTAGAACGCTACAAGATTGCTAAGATAGAAATATGTACATCTTAGCATTACTAGATCTTCACAGAACGTTACGAGATCGCTGCGATGAACATAAGTGTATCTTAGCCATTCGAGGTCTTCATAGAACACTACAAAATTGCTAAGATAAAAATAAGCATGTTTTAACCTTACGAGCTCTTTATGAAACGAGACATACATAACAGAAGCTACTTTATAGCTGGATTTAGAAACGTTTACTGTCTGTTAGATCGAATGTAAACACTTGAAACAAGCTATCTTCAACACGAATGTTCTCGACTGTGAACACGAACATAATCTGCATGTACCAGTTTAAATCCAAGTCAATCTTTTTTTAAGGTTCGCAAAACAAACACACATTGTGAATGTATTTTTTATCCCGTTTTTTTCTTAGTTTGTGTAACTGCTTTTGCACCCAGTGTATCAGGCATCTGATGATCCTAGAATAACCACTGGGCGAGTTCAGTTTACAAATGCCAAACTCGTTGTAAACTGTGTGCTTTCCAAAGAAAAACGAAGTTTTTCTTTGGAAAATACACAGTTCACAACGATTTTGGTATTTGTAACTCAAACATAGTCGCCCAGTGTTCGACTAGAAGTTATGGAAGCTCTTGACAAATCCTATAGTTACGTCTCGTATACATTTGAAAGGCAATTGAGGGATTAAGTCTTTATTTGATGTCCGATAGCTACCAACAGTAGCTTTGTAAAGTTACTTCACAAATCTCTTTGTTATGACTTATAGGTCTGTAAGTTACTTGATAAAATCCCTTGTTATAGCTAGTTGTGTAACTTAGTTGGTTATTTCTGTTACTGTAACAAAGAGTTCTATTTCTAAGTTACTGAACACATCTCGGACTAGTAGATAAACCCAATTGCTGTGATTAATAATGTGTAAGTTACTTAGCAGATCCCATCACTGTGACTAGTAGTTTGTAAGTTACTGAATAAATCCTTTTGTAAGTTACTTAACAAATTCCCCACATCAGTGTTACATTGTGGCTCAACACACTAACTAAATTCTCCTCACAAAAGTTTATACAGTGATCTAACACACTACATACTGACCACAGCAGTTCTACACAGTGACTTAACGTATTAAGTTCTCTGCATATCAGTTGTGGGCACGTCTTAACACATAAAGTTATCCTCACATAAATTTATACAATGACAAAGTACATTAGGTTATATCAGTTCTACAGTGACTTAACACAAACGGTTCTCAACGCATCAGTTCTACAGTGACTTAACACACAAGATTCTCAACACATCAGTTCTACAGTGGCTTAACACACAATGTTCTCAACACATTAGTTCTACAGTGGCTTAACACACAAGGTTCTCAACACATCAGTTCTACAGTGGCTTAACACACAAACAATGTTCTCAACACATCAGTTCTACAGTGGCTTAACACACTGAAATATTCACACATCAGTTACACAGTGATTAACACACTAGGTTCTCAACACATCAGTTCTACAGTGATTAACACACTAATTTCTCCACACAGTTATTTACAGCAGCACAAACACACACCTACATACCTACATCAACATAGGACAGAACAACCATTGCAATAATATCTTGTTTATACCCCCAGGAAATGCCAAGACAAGGCATTATTTGTTAACAGACATAACGAACCGAAGTCAGTCGGTGATTGCAGAGTGTGCTGAAAACTTCAGCTGTTTGCTGCGAAAAAAGATATCCAATACCGAGATGAAACACCCAAGGGCCCGTTCCGCAAAGCTAACGTAACCTTAGACCGATCTTAGTCAAAACAAATTTCATGACGGTTGAACACTTCAACTGAACCAAAAAACGCGAAAGAAGCTGAGAAAAGAGCAATGGCTTATTCAATAAAATTCTCATGAAGCTAAGATGTCGTAACTTTCAGCTTAGCGCTCTCTTTACGAGAGCGCTAAGCTGAAAGTTAAGACGTCTTAGCTTTACAATAGCTTTGTGGAAAGGGGGCCAGCTCTGCCAGCGAAGAACTGACTCGTCCACGTGTGAAGACTATGTTCACTGCTGGCAGTTTCAAAGATTATATCTTTATATGTCTTCTTTAACCAACGTTTTTTTAAGCTGTTTTCTTATCTCGACAATTTATTTATAAAAATATTCATTAGGCCAACAGGTTCAGTTCATAAATGCATAAATCTTTGTAAGTTATGCATTTTTCAAAGAAAAACTTGATTTTCTTTAGAAAATGCGGTGTCGGCAACAATTTTGGTCACTTAAGGCCACATGATATGTTTTCAACAGTCTTATGTCGACATGAAATGTGGGATTGAGTTCGGGTTCAACGCCGTTTTCAATAATTTTTCGCGGCGGCAAGGTTAACGACAGAAGGAAAGCCTGCATCACCAATGTGGTTATTTGATGCAATAAAGCCTGTCAATGTCGGCTGGTACTTGCAAACCAAACGTGTTACTGTGTTACAGAATTGCAATTTATCTTTACTCTAAGTTGAAATGTTTCCAACACAGAGTGACATCGGCGGATTAAAACCCCGGACCCTTAGGTCCGAAATCCAGCACAGTAATCACTGCGCCATCCCGCCCCAGACATAAAATAATGATATTTTTTTTGTCTGTTGGATTTTTTCAGCGTGGGGTCGTTGGGGTTTTTTTTGTGCTTCTTTTTTTAGGGGGGTGGGGCTAAGTTTTTTGTGTTATCAGTGGAGTTGACAGGAGGAAAAAACTAACTTGTATGTGTGTCATATTCCCCAAAATAGATGCAGGTTTATAGAAGACGTGATCTGGAACCTCCTTTTTTTTTGTCTTTTAATTTGTTAAGAAAGACAACTCATATGTTGATATCAGAAGGGGAAAAGGGTCTCCTTAATTCACCCCTGCACTACTGGTCATGATGATGATATAAAAAGAGGGAGAGAGAGGGTTCCCTTGTTTCACCCCTGTACAACATAGTGATAAAATTACCATGATACAAATTTAACAACTTTAATAACTTTTAACATGACAGTAAAATAAAAAAAAGAAACGCATCCTCAAAAAGGTTAATCTCAGTTTTAAATATTTAGATATTTAGATATATTCAAGAATGTCAAGATTAAAGAGAACCTCATTCAACAACCTGACTTTGAAATTAACTCTTAAAATTGCCAAATTTATTGTACTGTTGAAAACTATCCTGGGATAATTTGTTTAAAAGAGCTCCATTGAAGCTCTTTTAAACAAATAACACAGAATAGGTTTTCAACAGCTTGTTTTGATTGGAATTTTTAACATTAAAATGAACATGCATATGTTCAGATTGGCATTGTAAGGGTTAAAAAACCCACCAGCAACCAATTTTCATGTCCTATTTTCATCTTGGCGTTGAGATTCGGAATAATGGAAACCAGGCTGTTTGAAAAACGGGAAGATTTTAACTTTCAATTGTTAATTTCCTGTTTATGACGAGCAATATCTAATGAGTTCCTGCTTATGGTGTTTACGTTTCACAAATATTTAAGAGCATGTTCAGTTAATGCTGATTTCATGGAAAGACATGCTCGGCTTACAGCCAAACTTTTCAATCAGTGTTTCACAACACAGATTGATCATACTGGAATTTTTTTTAAATTTCATAAAATTACGAGCTCATAATTCGATTAACCCATAAAGTAATGAACCCGGACCATTAAAGTTTAAAACCGTGATTATCTTCTGTTTTTGAAAACCTATCCTGTAGTAGTTTTTGATAGAGCTCCTAAGAAGCTCTTTTAAACAAATTACCACAAATAGGTTTTCAACAGCTTATTCAGATTTGATTTTGTGCACTGAAATTGACAAGTGATGTCGTTAGCACTTTAACTTTAACTACACTGGGCCAATGGGTTAGGTTTACTAATAGAAAAATCATTGTAAACTGAGTGCTTTCCAAAAGAAAAACTTATTTTTATAGAAAAAATCATGCAAAGCTTTCAGCCAAACTTTTTAATTAGTGTTTCACAATCCACAGATTGATCAGGCACGATTTTTAAAAATTCTTATAAAGTTATGCGCTCGTAACCACAACAGCTCAATACAAATACATTAGGCCAATAGGTTTTGTTTACAAATGCCAAACTCATTGTAAACTGTGCACTTTCCAAAGAAAAACAAGTTTTTCTTTGGAAAGTGCACAGTTTACAATGAGTTTGGCATTTGTAAACCAAGTCTGTTGGTTCTGTGACATGGTTTATGGGATCAGAGCATTATGACAGCTTTGTGAAATGATTTCTAAGGGATTTAGAATGTTTATGCTGAGCACACAAAGGCATGTATTCACTAATAATGACACCTCACTGGTCAATACTATGCATGATTCCATTTTATATAAAGACATTTTTAGGGAGTTTTTATATATCCGGACTTGTCATGGCAAAACATTTTAATTTTCTTGAATAATTGGTGTCTTCATCCTTGATAATCAAAGTAATGATATTTCCATTACATTCTATTACATACCCTGGACACATTCACCATGCCTGGGTTTCAATGATGCTATGCTAAAAACAGACACACCTTGCAAATCTGTTAAAAAACCTACAGGTGTTTGAATTTTGAAAATATCAGGGCCCATTCATCAAAGCAATCTTAGGTTAAGAACATCATATGTGCTAAAATATAACATTGGCTTATGACTGCCGTAGTGCAGAAAGCGACCCGGTTCCAAATCAATTTCTGACCTACGAAAGTTGTAAGCTTATGATAAGAAACAACTCCACAGGACATTATTTTAAAATCACTTCAGACCAACTTAGCCTAAGATCGCTTTGAGGAACGGAGCCCAGATGTGTTCTAATACTCAAGACACATTGATTTCAGCTAATAAATAAGTTTTAGGTTTTTTTTATGTCCTGTGAAATCCTTCACTTTGACTTCAAATGTGAAAGATTTTATGTAAAAATCATTTGATTGGATAAGGAATATAAGCTTCTTTATCGACGCTATTATGGTAAATGTGTCTAGGGTTTGTATTGGAATGTAATGGAGTTATAGTCTGCATTATGAAGGATGTGGTGGCTTATATAATCTTTATTACAAAAATTAGCATGTACATCAGTGTAAAAATACAATTATCAGTTTTTAACCCTTAAAATGTTAGGCACAACATTTGTCTATTTCACTGTCTAAATTCGAGGCCGTTGAAAACCTATCCTGTGGTGATTTGTTTAAAAGAGCTCCTGCAAGAAGCTCTTTTAAACAAATTACAACATGATAGGTTTTCAACAGCACAAGGTGGTCACAATTTTAAGACTGGTTGAAATCCACTCAGCACTTTTTGGGGTTAACTCTTTGAGAGCCAAGCTCAACATTTGACGATTTTGATGTCCAAATTCCAGTCTAAATAGGCTGTTGAAAACTTATCCTGAAGGAGCTCTTTTAAACAAATTACCACAGGATAGGTTTTCTTTCAACAGCAAAATATAGTCAGTGATAAGTCGTACTAAAATCTGTTTGGCACTCCAAGGGTTTAAGAATGGTTCCTGTGTTTACAGCCAGTTCCTGTGGAGTTTCCGCCTGCCCGGTGAGGCCCAGAAGATTGACCGGATGATGGAGTGCTTTGCTGAGCGGTACTGTGATGCCAACCCAGGAGTCTTCACCAGCACAGGTAGATAACGAGTTTCGCACCTGTGTCTTACCAGAGTCTCACAAAGATCCACCTTCAATCCACACTATATCTCTATAACATTCCACACATACTCATTTATAATATTTCTTTGATTTTAATTACACTGTACACACACACAAAAAAGATACAAATTGAAAATATTTTTATGTCTTTAAATTGAGAAATAAATACAAACAAATATTCAGCTTCGCACTCTAAGGGCAAACCATACTTCTGTTATACCACATAAACTTCTACTAGTTGTGGTTTACTATCATCATGTTAACACTTTGATAGCTACTTGTTGTCGTTAATCGTCATGTCAGCACTCTAATAGTTAACCATTGATCTGTTACAGACACGTGCTACGTGTTGTCGTTCGCCATCATCATGTTGAACACCAGCCTGCACAATCCCAGTGTCAAGGACAAACCTACGACCGAGAGATTCATCTCCATGAACCGTGGCATCAACGAAGGACAGGACCTGCCGGAAGACTTACTCATCGTACGTACACCATATCCCTGTGTTTACACTTTGAAATCACATTGCCTCATACTAGACAAAGTAATTGATTAATTAAATAATTTGTATGTAGTTCAAGATTTCTTGGGTGTCAACTTCTCGTTTGGTTTTCAGTTCACAATGTATCAGAGCATATGCTTGCTCCTTTAATAGTTTATTCATACGAACAAACCAGAAATTTACATCCAAGAAATCCTGAACTATGTACCATTACTTCTAAATGTCCCTAAAAGAATTGATAATTTGTATGGTACTTGGACAGCGAGGCTTTGATATTTTGGCTCAGTAACTTGGTCAAGGTTGTAACAGTGCCATCACTGTGGTAAAAAAAAGCCCAATATTTTAATTTGTTTTATTTTTCTGGTTTTAACATATTTTTTAAATAGCTCTTTCCACTATTGTATCATTCTGAAACCTTTAAAGAGAGATCTCTTGTTCATACAGCAAAACTGTTTTGTGAAAATTAGGTTGGTTTACTTGTGACCAGTTTGCAAGTCGTTTGTGTTTTTTATTCACAGAGTTTGTACGACAACATTAAAAAGGAGCCGTTCAAGATCCCAGAGGATGATGGGAATGACCTGATGCATACGTTCTTCAACCCCGTCAAGGAGGGCTGGCTTTGGAAGCAAGGTCAGGGTCATTGGCTAACATTGTTAACTCTTACAGTGCTGACATGATTTTTGTAGGATTTTAAACTGTGTGCTGTTGAAAACGTATCCTGTGGTAATTTGTAAACCTATAGGAGCTCTTTTAAACAAATCACCACAGGATACATTTTCAACAGCCTATATTGGTTGTATTTTTGACACAA
>JAULCD010248014.1:0-10323 GCA_032361085.1 Calliostoma canaliculatum
TTTTCTTTGGAAAGTGCACAGTTTACAACGATTTTGGGCATTTGTAAACCAAATCCATTAACCCAGTGACATGGTTTTCGACGTCGTAAAGTTATGACGTCTTTGTGAAACGGGGGACAGTAATGTGGGCTCCTAGTTGAGGTGCAATATTATTTGTGTTAATGCAAGAATGCAACAAAGTGATATGTGGGCCCCGTTCCACAAGGGCGAATTTGATCGTAAGCGATTTTTAAAACAATGTCTTGTGGAGTTGTTTCTTGTCATAGGCTTATGACTGTCGTAGTGCAGAAATCGATTTGGAACCGGTTCCAAAGCGATCTCTGCGCTTCGACAGTCGTGGGGCAATTTATATTTTAGTACTTACGATCAACTCAGCCTAATATCAATTTGAGGAACAGGGCCCTGTACAGGTGAACAACAAGGCTGCCCATTTTGACAGTCCGTGCCTGTTTGGAAAAAAACCCAAGCGATAACATTTTGTATTTACAGCTATAATAGTAAACAACAGGTAACAACTCGAAATAATATATCATTCATTAAAATATTATCAACAATTCTCCAAATATTTTCCACAACTCTGTATCGAAGTTAAGCACATGTCATGTTTACATGTTCTTTAGTAACATAAGAAAAATGATAACTGATTACACAATACACGAATAAAACATTTTGGTAATTCACTGGTGACAGGGCAAGTAGCTCAAACCAAGAGTTTGCAGACCTTGTTTCGCGAAACAACAAATACCTGTGTAGTTTGGGTTTTAGGAAAAAATATACAAGGGTAATATTCTCAGCATTTAGAGTAACTGTTTCAAAATTTACTATTTTATTGACGTGTTTTTACGTTAAACAAAAGACCACTGATAATAGGACTTACCTTTATAATATGAACATGAATGCTCTCACAAATTAACACTCTTGGTTCGAAGGTACATGTACCACCCAAAGCTTGCAGGTTTCACTGCATCACATAACCACATTGGTGATGCAGGAATTTCTCCCATCATAAACCATGCCGCCGCTATGTAACCGAAACGTTGTTTTTAAAGAAGGCGTTAATCTCTATAACTCACTTGCTCACAATATGAATGCAATAACTAGATTCGGTAGAACACACACTGCAGAAAGAAATAACTGGCTCACGTATTGATTGGGAATTAGCTTACTATGTTGGAAAGACAATGAAGCTAAATCTGGTGCTGCAAAATGCATTGGAAAAATGACTAGAAATTATTCCATAGGAAATCTCATCAAATAAATGGAAATCCGCTGAATAATTTCTATACATTTTTTCTGGTGATGTATCACAATACGTTGCATTCAAATCAATTACAAATGCGAAATCGCAATGGAACGGTTTTTGAATGTTTCTGACAGTGCTGGGGCCACGCAGTATTACTGGCACGCCGGTAAACCGCAATACGAGCTGAAACATTTACGTATCGCGATATGTGTGATGTACCGCTATAATGTATTTTTATCCTGTCCTTTTGAAACTTACTATTTGCAAATCATTGGTACATTAACCGATTTGATGCTTGTAGGGCTTAAACTGTAACTACCTTGTGCTTTTTAAAACCTACCCTGTGATGATGTATATATGACGTCTGTTGGTGAAAACAGATTTGAATTAAGAACAACTCAAGATTTTCTCCGCACGTAAAAGTCTGTGTATATAAAAGAAACTGTTTTTAACGGTAAACAGTCAAAGATATGAATTATATTGAATTCACGGAAAACCTAGTTTTACAGTTCGTCACAAGATCATCTTTTCTTTTACATTTTTTTAATTAAAATTCTTAACACATATAAAAAACCCATTGCAGACACTAGTGCCGCATATTACTTAAAACTGTAACCAACTTATGCTGTTAAAAACCTATCCTGCTGTAATTTGTTTAAAAGAACTTCCCGAGGGGAGATAGGTTAAACAAACTACCACATTGTATATTTTCAACATCACGACTACCACATGGTATATTTTCAACATCACGACTACCACATGATATGTTTTCAACATTACAACTACCACATTGATATGTTTTGAACATCACAACTATCACATTGATATGTTTTCAACATCACAACTACCACATGGTATACTTTCAACATCACGACTACCACATGGTATGTTTTCAACAATACAACTACCACATTGATATGTTTTGAACATCACAACTATCACATTGATATGTTTTTAACATCACAACTATCACATTGATATGTTTTCAACATCACAACTATCATCTGGTATGTTTTCAACATCACAACTTGCACATATGTTTTCAACATCACAAGGAGGTCACAGTTTTAATTTAAACATCGTATGAACTGATGGCAAAAATTAACTTTACCTTCGGTTTAAATTAATTTAATTTACACAAAAACACAAAACAACCACAAAAGACAAACGCACGACATGAAATGAAAATGTATTGTCAAACATGTTAATACAAACATGACAATCATACAGCATCCAGTGCTATTATCACACTTTCCTGAGTTAAAATGGGATAGCAAAATTAAGATTAACAAATGTATGTATTGCGTGAAGTGTGTATAATGTACAACATTAATACAAAAATTGACGCCTTAAATGTGAATATGGTTCTTGTGTTGATTGATAGCTTATTTTGATTTATGAGTGAGTGAGTTAGGGTTTAACGCCGTTTTCAATTTATTTTTAGTTATGTCGTGTGTCTGCTTGTACCAGAACGGATATTTTAATGTGCTAGCTCATGGAGACATCATACCGCAATTTACATGAATACCCTACTCAGACACAGTATACTGACTCTGAGCCAATCAGTCCGTACCACAAATCATCTTTTATAACATGTTTTCATCTGACGCGACCGGGATGCCAGCCTCGAACCTTCCGCCCCACCAATTTCTGAGCAGACTCTCTAACCACTACACCATGAACGCCAGTGATTCATGAAAAATCAAATACAAAAATAAACTGCACATCTGTTTGAGAGAGTGATTGCACATATGCCAGAGAGAAACTGCATATATACAAAATAGAGACTGCTTTTGTCGGTATCTTTAAGCTTATATAGCATTGTGATATTCATCCCACAGATGACAGCATACCTTGTTAAAATATCTTTGGTCATGTGAACTAGGTGCTCGCCTTCAGATCAGGAGAGACGGATTCGATTCCAGCACGGACTCGGACATTTTCAGCCGCTATGTACATCATTACTGCTGATAGGTTGCATGGAAGTTTAATGGTTCTTAAGTGCTATTTTTTTAAGTTAAGGGGGTAGACACATTGTTTATATATTTTATTATATACTTTATTATATTTTATATTATGCTTCACCAACAGTCAACATTAAAAACTATATATATGTATGTTTCAAATGTATTAAAAATAAACACAAACCAAAACAACCTGTAGCTTGTGAAACATTTATGAAAGAAACAAGAAATATATTAACATTGCAAAATATATGCAATATAGACATAGACGTACGGGTCATTTTTTTCAGTTTAGAGGAGGGGTGTTAAGAGGGGCTCTGACATCAAAAATGTGCTGTTGCCCCCCAAAATTATCATAGGTATTGTTTGTCCACCATTTGCCCAATTTTTTGCTGCTGCCCCAAAGTTCCAAACGTATTAGTTATATGGAATATCTGTAGGGGTTTAGAACAGTGTAGGGAGACTTCGGCAAAAGTAAAGCTTTTTGGCGTCCAACATATGTGTACATTTAAACATGTACGTTTAATCCTTTATTCACTAAAAACAACATCTGTCTGTCTGTCCAAATTCAAACTTAATTAGGCTGCTGAAGACCTATTCTGTGGTAATTTATCTGTTTTACACAAATTACCACAAATAAGTTTTCAACAGCGCAATGTGGTCAGTGTTAAGTCCTACTTACCACAAATCAGTTAAGGATAAACTAAAACTGTTTGTCGTCATATCACCTAAATATTAGACGTCTTTAGCTTACAAACATTGCTGAAACATCACAGAAATGCTGAAAGACACGTTCAAAAAATCTATAAAAGTCTACACGATCGTGACTTCTGTGATTCGTCAGGGGGTCCACCATACTGCTGAGGAGGCTGCGAATACTGGGGATAATTCTGGGGATAGGTTTGGGGTTGGTGATTTAGCCCTTGTTGGTGGTGGTAATACGGTTGTTGATGCTGTTGTTGATGCTGTTGTTGAGGCTGTTGTTGAGGCTGTTGTTGGTAATATGGTTGTTGATGCTGATGTTGAGGTTGTTGTTGAGGCTGTTGTTGGTAATATTGTTGTTGTTGTGGATTTTCTTGTTCTTTAGGTGTCTCATGCGCTGTTGGTATTGGCCTTCCATCAGCTTCTTTTGACGGAACAGACTGAGATGGTGGAGTCGGACTATCTGGAAGTGTGTAGTCCTCTGTTTCCTCTTGAGCATCATCGTCTTGCACTTCTTCCTCTTGCAGGACAACAACATTTGGAACATGCTGGTTAAGCTGCATCTTCAGTTCCTCAAACTTTTCCCCCTCCCAACTCTCCTGTACTGACTCATCCTTGCCGAAATGTATATACAGAAGCTGTGTGAACACCATGCTCATCGGTCCACTTGGCGGCCATGTCATCTTCTCCAATAGAAGAGGAACAATTGGCTTCTTGAGAGAATCAGCCAGGCTCACCTCTCTCCTGCAATTGGCAGACAAGGCATACTTTGAGGTGACACACGTCAGGACGACCTTAGCGCCTCGCACTCCTTTGTCTATCTTCTCATAGAGAGAGTCCCCTCCTCCCATCTGGTGGATGTCCATCCAAACAGTGAAGCCCATCTCTGTTAGTCGTTTATACAGGATCTGAATCTGCTTCTGTTTACCCCACTGGTAGGAGATGAACACATCGGGCGAAGAAGCACCGGACTAAGATAAACATAAAGAAAATAATATAAAAAGATAGTGAAGTGCGATTTAAAGAAAAATTAATTTTTTAAATTCAAAATAACAATTCTTCTATAACGTCTTCTGCAGCATTATTTCTCAATGTGATCCTCTCTGGGTTCTGCTTCATGAAGTTTGTATAGGGTTAAAACATCTTAACTTTTATCTTAGCGCTCTCATTACGAGAGCGCTAAGATAAAAGTTAAGATGTTTTATCAGAATGAGAACTTCATGGATAGTCCTAGAGAGATAAAATTTGGGTAGTCACGGCTCCACAAGACTTTTATGGAAGAGTTCACAGGATAAAAGTTGGGAGGTTTAACTTTATAAAATCTTCAAGTAGGGAACGAGAAACCCAAAGATAGAAGTGAAGGTGTTTTGACTAACAAAACTTTCATTGAACCGGACCCTAGCTAACATGAAATTTAAATATATCTTAGCCTAACGAATGGGTCAAGTGGAAAGGCCACAAAACTATCGAAAGCAAATATTGATCTTAGTCAGTATATCTACATGACCACTGAGCACTTCTTCTTCTTAATGTTTGAAACAAACGCCTTAAGGCTCCCCTTTAACAAAGCTCTCGTAAGGCTAAGATGTTTAAAAATTCCTCTGAGGGCTCTCGTTAAGGGGACACAAAAATGTAGTGTGCCTTATATGTGCTTTGCGGAACAAGACCCATGTCCAGATTTATATGCAACAAACCTCGACTTCCTTCTGCTTCTGTTGACCAGCAGCTGTCATCTTCACATCCTTCTTCTCTATCTTAATCTCCTCAGCTACAGGACACCACCAGTCCTTGTACACTGGAAGTAAGTATATCACTCATTGCATGTGATATTTGTATAAAATGCATGTCATTTTTTAAAGGGGGTAAAGGTGTGAATAATAGTTGGGGGAAGATTGGAAAAGTATAGCAATAATTTCAGGATTCATTTTGGAATGTCAAAAGGAGGGGATGGGGTTGTCATAAAAATACGACTTGGTCCCTTTCCACAAAGGTCTCATAAGGCTCAAATATTATAACTTACGAGAAGGATAAGTTGAAAGTTAAGACGTCTTAGGGTTAAGAGAGTTTTGTGGAAAGGGACATAAGTCTATATTTCTTATCTGTATTGAAAGGACAAAAAGGAAAGGTCACAAAAGAAATTATAGAGTATCCTGTAATAATTTGTTTAAAAGTGCTCCGACAGGAGATTAGAACAGGATTATAACGGGATAGGTTTTCAACAGCCTATTCAGACTAGACTTTGGACATCAAACATATGTTGAACTTGGCACTCTTAATAGTTAAACATTATATGCACGTGGTCTATGTCATCTCATACCCTGTTCCACCTTGATTTCATCTGGCTGTACATTATTGTAGGTGAGCTGCATCAGGAGTTCCTGGAACTTAGCTTCTGACCAGTATCTCTGGTCTCCAGTCTCCTCTCCTGGTCGGGTGAAGAACCGGATAAACAGGTACTCGCTGAAGATTGGACCCATTGATCCTGGTGGAGGCCAGGACATCTTCTCCACCAGGAGCGGAATGATCGGCCTGCCAAGGGTAACGGACAGACTGACCTGCATTGTAAAACATACAAAACAGAATAAATTACGATAGCAAACATTGTTTTGTCATTGAGAAAGGTGTATGTCATACACAAATAACTATTCACTAATCATGACACGTAGTTGATTATTATGCTGTATTATCACATGATGTTATTATAACATATAGCTGTGTTTGTCACTTTCTAAATGACATTAAAATTCATTGCTATCCTGTAGGAACTCTTTTAAACACATTATCACAGGATAGGTTTTCAGCAGCACTATGTAGTCACAGTTTTTTGTCCTACTAAAAGCACATTGGCATTGAAACTGTATAAATATTACTTCTACATTTTATGTTTCGTGATAAAATCTTACCTCTCTATTGCAATTTGGAGACTTGGCATATTTTCCTGTGACACAGCTGAGAATGACCTTTGCTCCCCTGATTCCTTGGTCAATCTTCTCAAACAGCTTGTCCCCGCCTCCCATCTGACCAATGTCCATCCAGCAGGTGAAACCCGCCTTCTCCAGATGCTGCTTAAGGAGCTTGACCTCGTTCTGGATCCCCCACTGGTAGCTGATGAACACATCAGGAGGCTGTGTGTACTCGAACTCCTCGTCTTCTACAGTTGTCTCTGTGGACAAAAAATCACATTATTGAATGTTAACAACACATTGTGATCATAATTTAAGAAAGTAATTTCAGCACTATTGCATCATTGTATTGTATGTATGGGGGTGCTACTAGTAGGACAGGCATGCTCACTCTTTGCGAACACCAGATGTCATCACTGAGTTTCCGTAATCCATACATGTAGCTTTCCTATCAAAATTGCAGCACTGTCTAATGGATACAGTCCTTATGAATTTAGATCATTTTCTGGCGTTGATATTCATACTTATCCACAAAAAGGAAATGTTAGTACTAACAAGTAAATCACATTTTAGTCGCACATTATCCATTTCACTGAAAAAAAGTACAGAATTTATTAAGTGGATTTCTATTGGTTTGATGAGATTTCCATAGTAAATCACAATTTTATTTGCACATCACATCCATTTCACGGGAAAATAGGTTCTGAAATTATTCAGCGGATTTTAATTGGTTTGATAAGATTCCCATAGAACATATTATCAAACCAATGGAAATTTGCTGAATAATTTCCATAATGTTTCCATGGTTTTTTTTTATATATGTTATTGATGTTTGCTTTGATGGTTAAACTGTTGACATACCAGCCATCTTCATTGCATTCTCCACAATAACAGCTGCATCCATTCTGTCCATCTCCTGAAGAGCTGTCAACACAGCAAACGTTGCCTCGCTTGTTTTCCTGGTCGCGTACCATTCATTCAGCATGGCCATACACGGATCATGCATCTGGGACCATCCCCGAATGTCATCATTGTTGTAACCAAGTCGACTTGACAGCAGCCTCCAGTCCAAGACGTCCTCTTCGTTCATCAGTTTAGCCACATCTCGTGCCCAGAATGGAGCATGGCTCAAAGTCTGAAAATATTTGTTTGTATTATGTATTATTTATTTTATTTGAAGTAAGCATTATTATTTCATTAATGCATGCATCATTCGTTAATATGATTTTTTGAGAAAATTCTCACCATTTTCGGCTCTTATATGTCTGTAATATTGCCCAAAGCTGCACTAAACAATAACTAAACAATACCCACCCATTCATTCTTACTTTATTTAAAACCCTAACGTTTTATTTTAAGTTGTATCAGCATAATAAGCCATAATTTTAAATAATGTAGATTAAGTCTTAGTCTTAAGTAGTTTTGATAAGAAAAAACAAACAAATAAGCCAAAAAAGAGAGAGATCTAGACGAGCTTAATTGGAGACTACATCTTTTCAGTTTTGGTATAATTCAGAACTGGGTCCCGTTCCTTAAAGCGATCGTAAATCGTTTGAAACAGTGTTCTGTGGAGTTGTTGCTCATCATAGGCGCACGGGTATTGTAGCACATAAATCGATTTGAAACCGGTGCCATTTAGCAGCGGTTCCAAAGTGATATCTGCTCTACGACAGTCGTCAGTCAATGCTATATTTTAGCATTACGATCAACTTAGCCTAAAATCGCTTTGAGGAACGGTGACCTAAAACAAATTAAAAAGTAATTGCACATCAGATATAATTCTGTTCGATGCTAAATCCCCGAGTGCCCAAAACGATTAAAACATTACAATGATTTAACTCCTTACAACCGCGATTATAAGGATTTACAAATATTGTAAAGTTACAGTCGTTTTGTGCCAATATATGGTCTAGTGTTATACTTGAATGGTCTGTTCCTGTGTGCAATATTTCAGCGCATATATTTTCAATGTTAATAATTTTAGTTACACACCTTGCTGTCAAGTTCTTCTACTTTTGCCTTGGTCTTATCCACGTCCTTCTCCAAACTGTTAAGTTTCTGTCCCTGACCTTTGACGTCTTTCTTCACCGTGTTCAACTCCTTCCTCTGTTTGCCCACCTCCTGGGTCACCAGCAGAAGCCCCACTTCCGTCTGTGCAACTCTTGTGTCCAGTTCCTCAACATCTTCCTTCACGTCTTTAATTTCCACAGCCAATGATTCAAGGCTGGAAAATAATGATTTTGTGTGCATAAATACAGTGTAATATGGCCGAACCGGACTTAGTCTTATGTGGATTTTTCTTCAAACCGGACTTTTCCGCCAGTTCTAAAATTTTGATCGTTACTTTACATTTGTCTAATCCGAACTTCTTACAAAAATTGGACTTTTTGGATGGTCCTAAGCAAGTCCGATTTTAACAGACTTCCCTGTACTTGTATATTTTGTTTTTGAGTGCCAAATATACAACAGAATATTGTCATCATGCTATTGTCTTTCACGTCGTCATGCTATTGTCTTTGAAAGGGATTATTCATTAGGTGTAAGATCGCAACGTGTTTTCCCATTGTTTGGGGGTGGTGGATTTTGCCACATCAAAACCATGATTTTAAGGGGTGGGATTATATCTGAATTATTTTTATTTTTCTTAAATTATAAGTTAAAATATTTTTATATAACCACCCCCGTCCTCCCAACCAGCAAGTCAAACCTTCTTTTAAGAAATATAGTGGTCTGTTCCTTACCTTCTGCCCTCCAGAATATCAAGTATGAGCGCGCACTGATCTTTGGTTGTTTGGACAGTTGATCTTTGTCTTAAGTCTTCTATGACCCCTTTTCTTTTCTCCAGTAGATTTTTGTAAAATCCACCTACAGCTCGCATCTCACTTAAACAGTAGCCCGTCACATACGCATCCTCAGGACCTCGAATATGTTTCTCTAGATAGGCCATCACGGTCTCTGCTAAAGCCTAAAACAACATTATTTTTACTTGGGTTTTAAGGGCAAAAACAACATTATTTTTGCTTTAGTTTCCTAAACTTGAAAAAACATTGATGTAAATTTTATTATAACTTTCTCTTCAGTTTATTAGATTTGAAACAACACCAGCTTTTATAAATGCACACAGTGTTTCGCGATAGAAATATAATATAAATGTACTTATGTTGTTTTCCAAAATGAGCGAGTGAGTAAGTTAGGGTTTAACGCCGTTTTCAACAGTTGGGGTTTTTTTTTCAGTTATATTCCGGCGGCAAGGTTTACGGCAGGAGGTGATGCAGCGAGTTATTGTTAAAATGACATAATCAGCAAGTCCAATTATTAAACTTCTGAAGCGGTGATAACATCTCCGTGTCCAAAATCCAAACTCGACAGGCTGTTGAAAACATAATTATGATAATTTGTTTAAAAGAGCTCCTACAGGAGCTCTTTTAAACAAATTATCAGCATTATGTTTTAACAGCACAAGGTAGTCAGAATATAACCTCCCAAAATCAATTCAGTGATTTCTATTACG